>SRQG01000282.1:0-39064 GCA_018360325.1 Claviceps aff. humidiphila group G2b | reverse complement strand
AGACTTCTGAGCAGTTGATGGTGACGAGAAATGTGTATGTATCTGCATTTGCTAAAGCTCCTAGACCAAGATCGCCACATGTCGGTCCAAGATTATTCGTCGCAGGATATTCTCCGCCAGCACCACCACCGGCACCACCGCCAATACCACCGCCAATACCACCGCCAATACCGCCGCCGATGCCACCGCCGATGCCACCACCGATGCTGCCTCCGCCGCCGATGCTGCCTCCGCCGCCGATGCTGCCTCCACCGCCAGCGCTGCCGCCAGCGCTGCCGCCACCGTTGCCGCCTGAGTAATCACTCCCGGAATAAGTGCCGTTTTGGGGGTGGCCGCTACCAGAGTAGTCATCACGAGGGTTCTTTGAGGTGGGCGCAGCAAGTGTGCTGGCCAAAAGAAGAGAAGATACCGCGATGAACTTCATGTTGACTGAAGTGACTTTGAGTCTTTGTCCAACTGTGAAGAGCGAAGGTGTGGGAAAAGGGCGAAGGACCTCGATCTCTTCCAAACACTCGCCTTTCAGAGCCTTGTGGTGAAGGCGAAGTGATTGATTGGGGTGGTTTGGTATGTCCAAGAAAAATGAACTTTGGTGGTCGACAAGCCGGGTTTTATAGAGTTGTCTGTCGATACCTCATATCGATCCCATGCCGACGCTGAGCGAATTAGAGAAAGAGGCTTGAGTAAGGGATGGTTCTTGCAGAACCAGATTTCAGGTCAGCAACACCCAGACCAGTGTCCATGCATGGAGTGGTAGCCAAGCACAAATTTTCTCCTGATGGTGTTGTCTTGGGGGTCCATGATTGCCCTTCGGGTAGACTGAAAAATGCCTCCCCGTAGGCCAGTCGGTACAAAGCGATCCGATCATGCAGGTTGAGCAACGAGATCGGTAGTGATCGTCGTGTCTCGATGGGCTGTTATGTCGCTTCTACATCGGCCGTGCTCTTACGCAACGGCAGACGCTGAGTGAACAGAACAAAAGAAAGGGTCACCGTGGCGGCGCCCAGGATAAAGTGGCCGATTGGGTCTGATAGGAGATGCTGGTATAAGATCAGCATATTACTTGAGCGGCGTAACGGTCTCTAGCTCCCCCGATCAGTTTAACTACCATGAAACATGCGTCAATAGCTAGAGTTGATTTCCTTGCCAAGGGCATGATTTGGAGTCGAATGTTGGCGCCCTGCAGATCGAGGAAGGAATGTTCTTGGCTTAGTAGCACTATTGCGCTGGGTCCAGGCCCCTCCGAATGTAATGCAGCATGCTCGGAACACGTCTGGAAGCCAGATGCCGCGTAAGCATGTCGACAGTGAGCCGATTGTCCATAGTGAGGCCGGTTGTTCAAAGGTAATGCCGGCCGAGTCATCACGGCAAGTGGTGGTGTCGTTGTCTCGTCCGCGTCTCAGTAGAGAAATGATGGCGACATGGCCCCGCCTAGGGGCCGGGCAAAGGGTCCAGCCCACTGGTTTGCAACCAAAAGCCGCCTACTAAATGAACAGTCATCGTACGGTGTTGATTTTTTGGGCGTGATTCTCGTTGGATAAGGCGTGCGTCAATTCGCGAGTGAGGACGAATCAATGCGAGTTGATAGTTGATACTCAAGCCTAGCGACTTGTGGTCAGTGGTAGTGGTCACAGACATCAATCACGTGATTATTACGTGATGTGTCGTTTGCACCTGCTGGCGCAGTTCTGCCCGCAGATTGCTATTTTTTGATTGGTCTGATATGTCAACCGGAACCCGCGCCGCCTTCAATTCGGCCGTTCTCGGAGCCGGGGACAACGCGTCGCCGCGATTGTTTTCTTTGTCTCCGCCGTGCTATCGACGGTTGTCGCCCACTCTACCCATTCAATCATTCAATCACAAAACCCGCCCTGCTATACCTAACGAGTCAAAGACTCGAGAATCAGAGAGATGGACCGGGCACATCAACTCCCCACCTGCTGAACAAAAGCCCCTTGCCGGAAGTAAGGTACATACCTACATAGGTACATAGTTGCCTCGGTCTCAACGTCATCAGAGCCCCGTCCTCTATCATACTTAATGTAGCAACCGGCACCAGCCACGCAAGGATCGGTACAGACTTGGCACTGCAACAGACTACGGAGTATGTATGTATGTATGTACTCCACGTATATGACAATATGTATGTATGCACTATAATCGCAAGGGCAAAAAAGTACCATACCTCTTACTCCGTATCCAACTGGCTGCAAGGCGGAGCTCTCTGTCCCGATAAAAAGTCACGCCGTGAAAGTCAATGGGTCTCGGACTCTCGCAGGACAAAAAGGTTGCCACTCACTCGGCCGATCAAGAGCCCCCATCTAAGCGGTGGGAGCCTGGAGGATGGATGGAACCGATGTCTGAAAAGAGAAACTTCAATGACGACACTGTGTTTAAGGCAAACACACAAGCGCTACTGAAGCGCACATGTCGTGATGACAAAACATCGTAGTTTCATCTGAGGAAGACATGAGGAACCAAAGTGCTACACAAGATCATATGTAGATTGATATGTATCAGAAATTGGGTTTTGTCTTGGTTCTTTGGTTGCACCTCAACTGTAGGGTGCACCGGCAGCGCCGCAGCTACAACGGCCAATCACGAGCTCGTTTCAAAACGAGACACAAAAAAAAAAAGGAGGAAAAAGGAAGTCCTTGATGTTAGTTTGACCGCTAACATCATGGAGCGATCTCGGATTTGGGCGTCATCTTGGCTCGCTCTGCGTTAATGCCTCTCTTCTCATCGGTCAATTATCACATCGTATATTCATGCAAATGATGCAATGCAGCGTGAAAAAATGGTTTATCGCAGCATCTTCCCACAAAAACTCTTGCCCGGAGAGAACTAGGTAGGCTCAGCTGGAAAGTTTCAGCGCTTGCCGGTGACCCAAACGGATTTGGCGAACAACATGAAAAATGAAAATAAAAAGCAGGTCCTGTAGGGTTGGGTCGAATTTTCGAGCTGCTACACATGCCTACAATATGTATTATACATACATACATTATGTATGTACATCAGCAGACTACCTAAGCCAATATCTGAGCCAGATTACCTTCCTAAAACAGACAAGAGGATCGTTTGGATCTCGCGATCTTCGGATCTTGTGGGTTTGGCCCGACCCGACCCGATGCGACCCCATCTAAATACACCACGCCATAACAAGCTAAAAAGAATTCTCTCGTCAACGCACGCCAACGCCAACGACAACGACAACGACAACGACGCCCCCGCGTCTGACAGCCGTAAAATCGAGGCGCGTCTTGTCTCTCTCACGAACGGCATCCAGCCACCCAGGTCCCAGCGGGCATGAATCTCTTGAGTCTTGCTTTTTAATTTTATAGTGACTCACCTCGCTCGATGACGCCGGCCATGCAATGACTGCACGGGAGCCCATATTCTCTAGGTGAAGGTATTCCGACATGGGCATAATTGCTCTGCATTGAAATTTTGTGTGTGGCCCGTTCTTGAAGGGTCCCTTGCCGGCAAATTGCAATTGTCTTACGGAGAGTTATGTACATAGGTACCTACATTAGGTAAGTACTCATGTAGGTCGGTATGTACCTTGGACACTGACAGTCTGACTCTGATCTGACACCACTGTTACACACATGTGGAGTCAAATTTGGATCGTATTATCCTTACATATTTACTTGTCCACGACCGACAAGTCGCCGGGAACCCATCTTCGTACTCTATCATCACCAAGGATATCGTGCGAGTATATCACGACAAGATTTTGCGTGTTGATGGCTTCCGTTTGTGAGCGGCCAACGGTACGGCCGTCGGCACCTTTAGCCGTGACTTTCGATTGACTCAGAGGGACTCAGAGAGGGTAACAGACTCTTCTTCAGCTGCACTTAACACACCTCCTTACCTTCTATGTTTTAGCCACTGTTTCATCAACATCTGCAACTCATCTCTCGTCTCACCAAACTCGTTTCCGACTGTTCTAGCCACTGTTTCATAAACATCTACAACTCATCCCTCTTCTTATCTCTCTTTTCATCTCCTTCCCCGCCGCCACCGCTACCGCTACCCCCATCCAGTCCCCTCTTCACCAAAGAGCTCACAATCTCATAGACCACCTGCGCCCCCGCCAGAGCCGTTTCCTCCCCCGTTCCCTGATACGCAGGACTCACCTCCACGACATCAGCTCCCACGACATTCAGCCCCTCAATACCGCGCAGTATACGAATGAGCTCTCTCGTCGTCCACCCTCCCGGCTCAGGCGTGCCTGTCCCAGGCGCAAACGCCGGATCCAACACATCAATATCCACCGACAGATAGACAGGATCCCGAGTGCCAAGCACCGACATGATGGCGTCCACGAGGCCCTTGGTACCCATATCATCCAGAGCGTCGGCACTAAAGCGCACCCAATTCTGCGCCGTATCGGCGTCGTTGTCCGCCCAGTCGGTGCCACTGAGACGGGTGCGCAGGCCAGCGTGGACGGACTGTCCAGTCGAGGCGTTCGACAAGAGGCCCTCCTTGCTGGCCATCCAGAACATGGAGCCGTGGTTGAAGGGTGATGATCCCCAGTAGGAGGGGTATTCGTCTGGGTTCCATGTATCCAGGTGTGCTGCCAAGGGGGTCCTTCATTAGCAAAGAATGGTATCCGTATGTAGTACATATGTACATAGTTATGAACAGACGGGTGGTCATGATCACGGTAAGAGGCGTATGGTCATGATTCATCACATACCATCAAAATGCAGCACCCGGATCGGCTGTCCGTACACCTCACGCAGAGCCCTCAGCGCCGGCAGCGCGAGGCTATGATCGCCCCCGAGCGTCACCAGCTTGGGCTTGCCTCTGCTCCGCGCGCTCGACGGCGTGGCCCGACCCAGCGCCTTGAACGCCTGCGTCATTTGCTCCTGCGCTATATCATTGTGAAAGGGCGTGACAGGTACGTCGCCGCAATCAATCACCCTGGCCCAGCTCTGGTACGGGTTGATCCCGGCGCGGGCGTTGAAGCCGCGAAAGGACGTTTGCCGAGCCGAAGCTTGTCTGATGGCGCGGGGTCCGAAACGGGCACCTATCATCTTTAGCATCAGATATGTAACCAAATTCTCTTCTTGTCGGCGACGGGAGCATGAATACGAGCGCCGTGAGGCGCGGCAGAGCTTAATTACCCGGTCGGTAGGAAACGGCTGTGTCGAACGGCACGCCGACGATGGCAATATCGTACTTCTCGGCTGGATTGGTGAGGCACTTGACGTAGTCCACGTGTGCGAATGATCCGATGCCGTTGAACGACCACTATATCTTTCATTAGTACTTTTTTTTTTTTTCTTCCTTTATTCCTTGCGTGGTTCGTGGCTATGAGCCCGAAGCAGTCTCGCGCCGCCGCACCTCAAACCCCCATTTAGCTTCCAACTCCGCTAATTCTTCCCTCGTCCATTCCCTGAGGTTCTTGTTGTTGTTGTCGCCGTGGCTGCCGCAGGCCAAACCCCGATGGGAGAGGGCAAGAAGCAGGGCCACCAGACCCAGGGTCGTGGCCCACGTCGATTTCATCGTAAGTGTTGGCCAAAGAGCCAGATACCTTATGGAGTTCAAACTTCAATCTTGAATGAGCAAGAATGAAGAAGCAATCCGCAACGAGGCATGGGAAATTCCCGTCGGACTTTATCCTTTGGCGCAATCCTCCCTCCCGCGCAACCCCGCGTTCACATGCTACAGCCTTAGGTACATACCTACGCGAAAGCGCGGCAGCCACTAGAGGAATTGCCGGCTTCCGAGACTTGCCTTGCCTGTTCGGGAACCGCGGGGTGGACCAGAAGAGCCCAAAGACTTCAGCTTCAAGATGAAAAGACTGAGGTAGTTTTCCACTATGTATGTAGAAGCAAAATGAGAAGATGGAGACAAGACGCACTAGACAAGCTGGCGTTACAGGGCAATGCCCAAGCAAGGCACATCATGCTCACTCCATCACGCCCTTTTGTTGAGAGACTCTATAAACACTTATTGACTTATGAGCTGTAGAAACCACAGCTTGTTAATCATGGCATGCCAGAAGGACTGACGTATAAGCGGCGTTCTCAGCGTCACAATAGTGAATGCACATCATACGCAACTGGATGATTCATAACCGGGCTTTAAAAGTTTTATTTACAAGTCATAGATAGATACAGCAACCCAGCCCATAGACGCACCAGGCGTCCTCTATAGTCTAGGCACGGGACAGTTGTATATTTACACGAAGTGAAAAAAAACGTAAAGGGTAGCTGGCGCACAGTGCACAGAACGCACAGAAGTAGTTGCGTGCCATGAAGAGGATAAGAGTGGCGCTCTATTGCGAGTCCTTTGGTGGGACGAAGAGAATGATGGTGCTGTTATCCCCCCTTCATATACTATAATACTATTGGCAATGCGAATACCATTCTGTGACGACTGTGCACTTATAAGGAGGTGTACACTCAGTCGCGCCCGCCCAACTCTTACCTCCGCACTGGCCCCATTGAGGTATCAGGGCCTTGGTAGGAGCGGCTGCGCTCGAGCTTGTGGTGGAGGTAGCTTTGGTGGTGAACGCAGTGGTCCTGGTAGTAGTGGTCGTAACAACAACAGTGGTCGTAGTCAGAGTCGTGGGATTCCGAGTCGATGCAGAACTGCTAGTAGATTTTCCCGAAGGCACGGCTGTAGTCGCGGAACCACCATCGAGATAAGAGACGACTCCGCCGAGGAAGCCGCTGTTAGCCTGCAGCTGAGAGATATCCCACATCATCACACCACCAAAGCTGCTGAATTGCGCGGAATGGCGTATGGCGGCTTCGAGCTTGGTGCCGTCAGTGTAGCCGCTGCCGGCAGCTGTTCGCGCAGCAGGGATGCCCAGAAAGAGCTTGATGTTCTTGTTCGGACTCTCAGTCTTGGCCCAGCGGTCCCAAACATCAAAGTTGAAGGCGTTCTGCGTGGAGGCTCCGGGCTGGAAGTTGTTTACACCGCACCAGTTGTTATAGAACTGGAGAAATAGAAAGTCAAAGGAGACCTCATTGAGAGTTTCGCCGTTGGCAGCATCAGGAAAGACGCATTGTGGCGCTGCGGCGAGGTAGAATTTCTTCTGGCCGACGGCAGCATCCATGAGACTGCGTAGTTTGGCGCCAAATGCGGGCAGATTATTTGTCGTCGACTCAAAGTCAAAGTCGAAGCCGTCAACCACAGCTGATCCAAAGGGCCGGCCCACCTCCTTGCCTGATGGGACTGGTCCAAACATATCCCATAGCAGTTGCGCAGCCTTTTGAGCATCACTGACGCTCGGCCAGCCTCCCTGGTTGTAGGTAGCACCACCTAGAGAAAGTAAAATGGTCTTGCCGTGGGCGGTTTGACACTGCTTGATGTCTTCCTCGATTTGAGGGCATTTGAGGACATTCGGAGCGCCGGGTAAAGCAGTGCAATTGTCACCAGCATTCGCAAAGTTCGTTATTGGTGGAGTGATGCCATTCATAAAGGCTACGGGAACAATGCCAATGTCTGAGTTGGCGCAGTATTGGCCGAGACGCTGCTGAGCGAGAGGGCCACTCCCCTGACCGTACGAATTTTGCCCTATTCAAGTCATTGTCGTTAGATTGAGGCCTTGACATCATTATCCGTTTTCATGTTCGATCTGGATTCCACATACCCCAGTAAACCGCTATACCTTGTGCCGATGATGAAGTAAAGCCGGCCATGGTATGGGGAACCATGGCCAAAATGCTGACCGCAGAGGCCAGAGAATGCCAACAAGACATGACGACAGGTCCCAAGATGTGTTTTTGAATACGAGCTGAGCCTCTACTCAGGAAAAATTGGCGGTCACACAACAGATGAGCTCGTTTTTGGATGTCTTTGGAAGCTCAACTGGGCGTGATGGTGCTTTATATCTTCCTCCTGCGGAAGTAGCACGTCAGGTAATGTGGAGGGAGAGGCGGGACCTGCTGAGTGAGAAGGTGCACACATCATCAACGCGGATGGCAAGTCCCCCCAAATCGATTCGAAAAACGCCATTCCGTTCAGATGTCACGTTGGACAGTGCCATGGCAAGTATCAGCCATTGACAGGGGGGATTGGTGGCTTCTGGGGGGAAATGTCAAGCAATCGCGCTGTTCATATTGGCCCGATGAATGAGGGACGTACGGCGGCACGAGGCATCTCGGAGATCTCTTTCGGTATGTTCCAGATGGAGAATAGAGCTATAGGTAAGTTGCAACAGAGAGGCAGAATCTCAACGTCGCTGACCCGCATCGACTCGGCGCTATCGAGCCTGACATGTGATGTGGTCAAGCTGCAATTTGGCATGTCCTGATCTGCCCGGTAGGTGACGTTCGAGTCTGGTCTGCGAATATTCGAATTCTCACTGGCCGTCCACGCTGCATGAAGAGAAGCGAAAACGCGCCGTGATGGTCCGGCGCGAGAAGCGAAGAGAACATCTTGAACCAAGTACGGAGTATGTACCTATGTACTCAGATGCAGTTTGCGATCTCGCAAGGGGCCGGAGTTTCGGGCCGGGCCGATTGGGCATGGCTCGCAGCAGTTGAAGTTGACGCGAAGCGATGATAGCAAATCCCATACCATGTCAGTTCTTACTGATTCGACGGCTCTTGGGAAGTCGTAAAGCTTTTCTTCAAGCATTATTCGTGTCTCGTGATAACTGACGGCCTTTGACAAGGGAAGGGTCGGGACAAGTTGGTATGTATGTGGCCCGTGCACACACACCCCGGGCCAACTCTCGGGCCAATGATTTTTGCGCCCGGCCAATACCCAAAGCCGGCCGCCGACGTTTGAAAGTTGAAACGACTCGAAATGGTGCGACAATACGCGTCTCGGCTCTTCGCGCTCCTTCCCGACGCGTCGTAGAGGCGCGCTTGACATTGGGCAAACGTCGACCTGCATAGGGCCTCGTGCTACCGATCTCGTGCCTACTCCGAATGCCAAGTGTCACGGTGTCACGACGTCATCCATCCCAGCCCGTCATGTGTCTCATGATTCATCAACCAGCACGCGCCGTGTAGATTGTGCCTTCATGTGCGACGTGGCTGCTTTGTCCAACGCCACGAAGAGCAAACGGATAACCTTGAGCGAGGCTGCGAGCTGGACGACTTTGGACGGAACGCTGCAGACCAATGGGCTCATTGGCGACTTGTTGCGATGAGACGGACTACTCCGAGACTCGAGTCTAACTTTTCTGCAAGATACACACTACCTACCTATTGTGGGTTATAGACGTCGTGTCGTGTCAGTCGGCTGGCGCGTGGTGTCTAGATCACAGATGGCCAGGGCAAGCGCCATCAAGAGGGTCATGAACCATGGTGTTCACTGTTATCCTCCCGAAAGATGCTTATGTCTACCACCAATTTGATTACGTGAAGAGCTCCGAGATAGTAGCACAGAACGCTTTGCGTCAGGCGAGCCATGTAGAAATTACGGTCCAATCGCCATGCCAGCGCCTACAGCAGATGCTATTGAGTATTCTGAACCAACAGGACGCCATATTTTCACTCGATGCGACATCCTTGGGGAATTCATCGCGGCTGTAACAAGACCTCAAGAGTCAACCCCGACGCACTTGATTGGGATGAAGTATAAAGTATGTAACGTGTTACGTGGGATATGAACATCGTCAAAATAGTCATTCCGGCTCCGGCATCAATTTAGACATGATCAAACCAAAACACACAGCCTTTATAGCTCGTTGGAAATCTGCTATGGTGCACTTACAAGTTGGCGTCCAGACGGGCGGGACTCGTGTCAAAGGGGTAAAAGTTCTGAGAACGGAGGCGTTACGGCCTCCGAGATGAGGCTGCCGAGTGGGCTGGAATCACAACGCCACTCGCGCGGCGCAAAGATGTTGAATCTGGCACAATGTGCGAATCGGTTACACTTGTGCAGAAAGGGTACTCCGAAACAAGTTTCAGGGGCGAGCAGAGCTCAGAGAATCTAGAAGTACGTAGACGTCACTGCGTCAGGACGAAATGGCACAGCCGCTGCGTAGTGCCATGGTTGTACCTAACAGCGAGACAATAAGCCAACTCTCGCAGCATCTCAATATTTGAGAATTTGATTGCAAGCTGAAACAGGTCACCATGATACAGTCGTTGCTACAACAGTATTTGAAATGATGCAGCAAATAAATGAGCTCTGTCTGCAGGGTAGGCAGCTTTTCTGGTTTGAAAGCTGCCCTGGCAGGAATAAAAGCAGATGTAGTGCGCCATGATCATTTTGAAATATGAAGACAGCTGATTGGTTCTTATTTTTTAAATCTTTTATTTCGCTCGCAATCTAAAATGGACATAACTATTAAACGGCCACGTCATAAAAGACTAATGCAGAGACTTATGTTCCTTTGGCCTTGTGAAGAGAATTAATGTAGTATCTAGTATGGACAATGAAGTGAAAAGAATCGAAAATCTATGCGCTTACGCTCACATGTAATGAGCTCTGACGGGTTGTCTGTCACTGCAGCTCATCACAGCGCGTCGGTGCAGAGAACGTCTTGGCCAGCCTGCGAACTCGTGTTAGCAGGTCTCTCTGGCTAGACCATGGATCAGTTCTGATCACTTACCACTGGGATGACACAGCACTGGGCCTTCCTGCCTACTCTGCTGCATGTTGACTTGAAGTCTCTGGAGCTGAAGGGCATGCGAAAAGCTGTCGCGCTGTTAGTATCAGGGAACATTGTAAATACGTTGATAGCGAGACTTACGATTGGCGCAGTCCAGACTGACAAGTCCAAGGAGACCGGTAGAGCAACATTGTGGGTTGCTGTACAAGCCAGAGGGACAGGCATTGTAGCGGCCACCGCCGTTGCCTCCATTGTTGCCACCGCCGTTGCCTCCGTTGTTACCGCCGTTGTTACCGCCGTTGTTACCGCCGCCGTTGTTACCGCCGCCGTTGTTACCGCCATTGTTGCCTCCGTTGTTACCGCCGTTGCCGCCGCCGTTGTTGCCTCCGTTTCCACCGTTTCCACCACCACCGATTGCAGGTTGGCAGAGAACGCCTTGGCCAGCCTATCAGAAGGTCAGTATACATCCAGGTTAAATCATGTTCGGAAGCTGCGACATACCACTGGGATTACACAGCAAGATGCCTTCTTGCCCACGGCACTGCAGGTAGAGGTGAAGTTGTCACCACTTCTAGGCTTGGATGATGCTGCGCTAAGTTAGACTTTCTATTCCAATTTGATTGTGAATAAAATAATGACTTACGGTTGGCACAGTCAAGCGACGCAACTCCAAGGATGTTAGTTGAGCAGCATTGGGGGTTGCTGTAAAGACCGGATGGGCATGCGCTGTAGTCACCACCGTTGCCACCACCGTTGCCGCCATTGTTGCCGCCATTGTTGCCGCCATTGTTGCCGCCATTGTTGCCGCCATTGTTGCCGCCATTGTTGCCACCGTTGCCGCCGCCGTTTCCTCCGTTGTTACCACCGTTGCCGCCACCACCGATTGCAGGTTGGCAGAGAACACCTTGGCCAGCCTAACGGAGAGTCAGTATTCAAGACGAATTATGTTCGGAAGCTGGGACGTACCACTGGGATTACACAGCAAGATGCCTTCTTGCCCGCAGCACTGCAAGTAGACGTGAAGTCGTCACCGCTTCTTGGCTTGGATGATGCTGCGCTATGTCAGATTTGCGGTTTCAGTTTTGGGTTTGTGGACAGACTTACGGTTGGCACAGTCGAGCGATGCAACTCCAAGGATGTCAGTTGAGCAGCATTGGGGGTTGCTGTAAAGACCAGATGGGCATGCTTCGTAGTCGCCGCCGTTGCCACCATTGCCTCCGTTGTTACCGCCGTTGCCGCCACCACCGATTGCAGGCTGGCAGAGAACACCTTGGCCAGCCTGCCAAAAAGTCAGTATTCCATCGAGATTGACACATGTCCGGAAACTAGGACGTACCACTGGGATCACACAGCAAGATGCCTTCTTGCCCGCAGCACTGCAAGTAGAGATGAAGTTGTCACCGCTTCTAGGCTTGGATGATGCTGCGCTATGTCAGATTTGCAGTTTCAGTTTTGGGTTCGTAGACAGACTTACGGTTGGCACAGTCGAGCGATGCAACTCCAAGGATGTCAGTTGAGCAGCATTGGGGGTTGCTGTAAAGACCAGATGGGCATGCTTCGTAGTCGCCGCCGCTACCGCCGCCGTTGTTACCGCCGTTGTTACCGCCGTTGTTACCGCCGTTGTTACCGCCGTTGTTGCCGCCGTTGTTGCCGCCGTTGCCTCCGTTGTTGCCGCCATTTTCGCCGTTGCCACCGCCAATTGCAGGTTGGCAGAGAACGCCTTGTCCGGCCTAGAATTGACCGTTAACACGAAGATCGCGAGGAAAATTGAGACTCTCACGACTTACTACTGGGACCACGCAGCATTGAGGCTGTCCGCTTGAACAGGCAGACTTGAAGCTTTGAAAGCTCGTAGGAGCAAAAGATGCTAATGCTTGTCAGTGGGGACTCGATCCGTCGATCATGCTGGTTCGACTTACGAGTCTTGCAGTCAAGAGATGCAACTCCAAGAACGTTGGTACTGCAACACTGAGGGTTGCTGTAAAGTCCCGAAGGACAGGGCTTGTAAGGCACGTTGCCGCCTCCGCCATTGCCGCCTCCGTTGTTGCCGCCTGGGTCGGTGCCGTTTCCATTATTGCCGCCTCCACCGTTGCCGCCTCCATTATTGCCTCCGTTACCGCCGTTGCCGCCGCCGTGGTTGCCGCCGCCGTGGTTACCGCCGGGGTAATCACCTCCGGGGTAATCACCTCCGGGGTAATCACCTCCGGGGTAATCGCCTCCGGGATAGTCACCTCCGGGGTAATCGCCTCCGGGATAGTCACCTCCGGGATAGTTGCCGCCTCCGTGGCCTCCGGGATGATCACCTCCGGGGTAGTCACCTCCCGGATAGTCACTACCGGGGTAGGTGGTTCCGGGGTGGTCACCGCCAGGATAGTTATCACCTCCTTTGCCTCCGGGATAGTCGCCGCCAGGATAGTTACTAGGAGGGGGGGGACGAGGGCGGCATGAGCCACCACCGGGGCCGGTAGGCACAGCAAGTGAGCTGGCAAAGAGAATAGAAGATACCGCGAGGAACTTCATGTTGACTGAAGTGACTTGAATCTAGGGCCACCTGTGAAGCACGAAGGTGTGAAAAGGGGGGGGAAACCTAGATCTCGTCCAAACGCTCGCCTTTGGGTGAATCGTTGGGAAAGGCAAGTGATGGATGTGGTTTGTCGATGCGGATGTCCGAGAAATGAATTCTGGGTGGGCGACCAGAAGGGGTTTATAAGGCTGTCGGCCGATAACCTCACGTCGATCCTATGCCACTGAACAGATCCAGATCCGGTAAAGAAGGCGAGAAGGGAAAAATGGTCCTACAGAAACAGGGACCAGAAATGATACTCCGTATGTCCAAGCTAGCTGTTCGTGCATGGAGTGGCCAAGCAGGTTTCTCTCATGGTGGCTCTAGGTACCTTGGGTCCCAACATTGCTTTTTGGGCAGACATAATGAACCCTCTCTATAGGCCAGTCGGTACCAACCGACCCGTTCATGCAGGTTGAGTAGGGGGGGGCGGTAAAGATCATCGTTGTCATAATGAGCTGTTGTAACATCCCTATACCGACCGTGTTCGTCCGAAATTGCAGGCACGGATAGATGGAAAAAAAAACAAAAAAACGAAAAGAGGCCACCCCTAGCTCAAGAGAAGCAGCCGATGGCGTCTGACAGTAATGAATTAGTTCCTAGAAGTCGATCAGCATATTATCACCTTGGTGGCGTTACGAGTTCTAGCTCTCCTATGAGTTCAACTACCTTAGAACATGCATCGATCTTGGAGTCGAATGTTGTCTCCCCTGCAATTCGATAAAGGGTTGTTCTCAGCTTGGTGATACTTTGGTACTGAGTCTAGCCTTGGCCGAGATGTACGAACAATGCAGCCTTCACAGATCACGCAACTACCCCGTATGTCAAATTGTCAATAGCAAAAGCCGACTGTTCAAAATAATGCCGGTCGAGCCGTCACAGTGGTGGTGGATGCCGTTGTTTCGTCGTCCATGTCCCGGCGGAGAAATGATAGCGACGTGGCCCCGCCTCTGTCCTCTGCGGGTCTGCGGGTGGTCGACAAAGGGTTCAGTGCACTGAACTGATATACAGAAGAAGCAAAAGCCGTTTGTTGAATGGGCGGTCATCGTAATTACACTCTTGCTTCCTTTGGGATGGGTTTTCCTTTGGAGAAGGAGTCCCGTCAATTCGCGAGACCAAGAACCTTGTCTCCCCACAATCTCCCCGCGGAAGCCTGTCTTCTGATTGGCCAGATTATTGAGGCGACATGCAAAGCGATAGCCGGGTCCGTCACGGTTGCTCACGGTTAACCAGGATTATTCAGGGTCATACGGATTGTACCTACCTACCTATAGGTACATACATACATGATCAAGGTCTCGGGGCAAGCTAGGAACTCGGCCGTACGGGAGAACGAACCTGCAGTCTCGCTGCGGCCGGCATAACATTATGCGCGTTGCTGTACATATTTGCCGAAGCAGGTGCCGCGTCTGTAGGCGACGACAGCAACGCTCTACGGATTCACGGAGTAGGACCGCTTCACTCTCCACCGGTTCCTCGTCAATCATATATCATCATATCATCATCACTCTTCGAAGTTCGAACAAAAACCTTCTTGCCCAAAGGAGTTGCCCATGCGGCCACGCCAACGAAAAGGGCACGGGTGAGCCCGTCCCCTGTCAACTGGCACCAGCCACACATGGATCGGTAAGACATGGTCATTGGTGGCACTGCAACAGTCTACAGACAACACATGTTGCAGAAAAAGAAAGTACATGCATACCGTCAAAACTGGCTGAAAAGGGGTCGGAGCTTGCTGACAGCCTGACCCGATGAAAGCCACACCGCGTAACTCAACAGTCTCGCAGGTAAGCAACCCACTCGACCAGCTAAAAGGGCCCATCCAGACTCCAAGCGGCACAGGATGTAACCGTGTTTGAAAGGACGACACTCAGGTCACAGCAAGGTTTTGAAGGCAGATCAGCGCTATTGAGAACGAACATGCCATGATAGAGAAACATGGCGGCTTCACTTGAGCCATAGAAAAGACACCAAAGTATGAGATGAGATGTGCGATATGAGGTACTACATGTCGAAAACATGTCATCTTGGTAATCGATTTGTGCTTCATTACGACAGAGATTGTGCCATGGTGGTGTGCCATAGCAATTCATTGGCTCTGAGCTCGCTCCATAACGAGACCAAACAAAAGCAAAAAGTGAAGAAACACAAAGACAAGAAAGAGAAAAAGAAAAAGAAAAAGGGTGCAGACTCCAGAGTAAGCGTTCGACTATTCCTCCGCTCAATGTACGGTGTGGGGACGAGCTGGAACCTGGACGTCGTCTGGGCTCGCTCAGGTCTGAACTTTTGATGCATCTTATCTTGTCGAAAAAATACGCCACTCGAGCGTGGAAAATTGATTTCTGATATTCAATGATTCATTTGAACCTTCCCCCCAAGATCTCTGTCCTAAGAGACTCGGCATTGCCGGAAATTGGCATCTTCGTTCACGTTTTCGTGCAAGACATGAACAATGGGGTAGAGTAAGAAGAGAAGATAAGAAGAAGGGAAGAGAAAAACAAAGAAAGAACGTACGGGGTAGAACAGGGGCTGGGGTGCCAACTCCCAGATCGGAGAAATGATGCAGAGTGGCCGGGTGGATGCAAAGAGAACGCCTACAACATACATACACGGAGTATATTCCTATCGGTGAATGAACTACTCTGAAGTTTTTGGATGGTCACAGAACGACGGACGCACAGTCCCCGTACCTACATATTTCCTCAGGGCATCATCTCTAAGGGCTATGACCAAGACTGTTACTCCGTACCTGATTCGAAATGCCTTCACCCCTTGGCGCCTACTACTCATGAGTCAGCCTCTGGACGTCCCGAATACATCGCATCCCAACACTCTACTCTGTCTAGCCGAGGCTCATTGGCTCAGAACTTGTTGAACCGCCAGCACGCAGCCAAGTACTCCAGAAAAAAGTCCCAGACTCCCAGCACGCCCCTCATTCTTGCTGTTGTGCATCTTGCTGCCACGTTTTCGTGGGCACAGTGGCATCGGGCCCCCTTTTTTTCCCACGAGTCTTGAACGCCGTCACCGGCTAAGGGAGGTTCCCAACACGCCATGGGTACCTTGTGTAGCGTGGCGAAGCCTGTAGAAACACAAAAGCATTGGGCGTCGTAGATCTGGTGCATGTTCCAGATGTGTTCAATCACTTGAGACATCAGGTTGTCGATCACGAGGCAATACATTAGAGTGGCTAAGGCGCGGCTGTCGCTGATCCTCTCCAGGAGTCCAGAGTCCAGACTCCAACACAGACTTCTGTCGAATTCAAGGAGGAAACAGGTGACTTGGCCTAGTCATTGAGGACTTGACGAGCATTCGATGAGCAGAAAGCAAACCAACCGACGTTGGTACCTGCAGCGCTCATGCATGCTTGAAATCACGATCACCGCGAAGTGCGTCAGGAGTCACAGCCCACGGGTCAGAACGTCCGTGACGGTCCAACCCACGCAGTTTTACATGGCAATCAGCACATTTCAGTAAACAAGATACTCGTACGTTTACACGTTGAGCACACATCTGCCATGTCAGGCTAGAGAATTGCAAATCAGGGGTCATCAGGAGCTGCAAGCCTCTCGGTTGAACTTGCCAGTCAGGCTACCGTGCGAAACATTCATGTCACCAAAATGCGTGCTTCTTGAGCTCAGCGGCAATAGAGTTTCTCGCATCTTTTGCCCAAAACAAGTCGAGAAAGCCTGAGACTTGCTAACATCTCGTTGAATCATGAATGGCACTGCATGAACTCTGAACTCAACAATATGCCGAGATATCCAACGGGCAAGAAGTTCTGGTCTGACAAATAACCATTCTCACTTCACAAGTTCACCGCAATAATTCATTTCATTTTCTCAACGTTCTCCCGAGTCTCGCTGTGTTGAACCTACCAACAACCTACATACCTACATACCTCTTCCCGAATGCCAAGTCGTCAAAGGACCGTGTGAACACTGTATAAGTGGTTAGTTATGCAAACCAAATGACCGGCACACGCATGAAAAGATGGCTGGCGGATGCTAGCTTGGGGTTACATGCATGCGTATGCAGATGATACTGTATACATACTCCATAGACTTGCGCGTGCGTGCATGACTAGGTACATACGGAGTATGACCCGTACAGGCGGTCTGTTAAGAGAGGAAAGTGATAATACAAAAACAAGAGGCCGGCTCCTCCTTCTGGGTGTCAAGACTCAAAACTTACAGTACAATGCTGTTCCCCCGGGCCCTCGTTTTGGTCGTGCACAGATCCTACGCTGAATCGGAAATTACAATCGCGGCGAGATTAAGTTCAAAATTCCGCTATTCTCTGGCCCTGGTTCTGTTTTGTTATCTTGAAGCGTCGGATCGTCCCAACCTGATCCAACTGAGCGACGATACATCGATCGTCACTCTTTCATCTCCAACTTGCAGTATACTTCATTTCCCTCTGAACGCTGCAAAGTTTTTGACTCTTACTGGCTCTCGAGTCTCTTCTAGCCGTCTCTCAACCGAACTTCCTCGCGAGCCTTGCTAGAAGCCTAATGAAATGCTTCATCAAGACTCATTCTTACATTAATTCCTCATCAACTCTATTCTCATGCTTCGTCCTGTTCATGCCGCATTCATGACTCATCAATCGGATGAAGCACCAGGTCCCGGTCTTCACGTCTAACCATGACCTCTTTTCCACACTGGCAAGTTGCAGCTTCAGTCACGTAAACGGTAAAGGGATACATATGTACATACATGTCAAAGCGGCACACAAACATGATCCATTTCCCCATCCAACCATGCCCACATGACCCCCATGCCCCTGTCCGTCCCAACAATCGACAATCGACAGGTAGGTACGTAGCACACGTGAATATCACATGTCGCAAACCCCCACCTCCTTCGCGATGCTGCGTGCTGGTGAACCAGGCTCCAGCAGATTACGGAGTGTAGACTCAGAAGGAAGGATACGTGGCAAGGCATCTTTCAAGTACCGAGAATGTATTATGGAACTACCAAAGCATACAGAGTCGGTAGGTACGCATGTATCAGGACACTGGAGACAAGGGCAGGCGGGGACATGGAAGCCGCCACGCGATTCGCAGAGGAATTACCCACGCCGCGGCGAGACTCGCAGAGGTAGGCGTGTATCATATATGCGTGTGTTTCAGTAGGTGTTGAATAATGCATTATACGTACATTTGGTGCTACAAAACTTGCATTCGGCCCCTGGCTATTTCCATGCCAAGCCCGTATAAGCAGATGCAGCCGTTGGTGACTTCCTTGGCTTTATGATATATCCCTTTTTAAGTTTAGAGGGATGGGTCAAATGTAGCCAGAGTGGTGTGGAAGTCTCGAAGACTCGAAGCCGAAACCCTCGTGACTCGTCGCTCGAGGGCCAAGGCCCTGGAGGAGAAAATACTGGGGTCGGCGGTTCTGTCTAAGACTGGTCTTGTTCTTTAACTGAGATGGGGATTCGACAGGAACGAGCAGCATAGGTACAAAGCATGTGATGGAGCTAAGATATATTGCCGAGAGGAGAAAAACCCTGTGTACAACTTTAGGTCCGTGAATAATTAAAGTAAATGTGTATCCCTGTAGTCGTTGCATTGGCTGTGCCGTTGGCTAAGGGCCAAGGCTCGTGAACGGTGAAGGAGGAGTCTGCAAAGGTCTTAGGTGGCCACGGAGCAGACCAGACATGATCCACGGATGTGGTCATAGGTCGTTCTACAAAGATCCTGCAAACGAAAAGAATAACCATCATGGACGGTTCGGTAAGTCAGAATAAAAACGATTCGTATTCAGATCCCGTCAATTTTCATGCCCATGTCCGCACGCAAGTAGTCTTGACTCTTCACAGACACAGGCAGCTAGATCAAGAATGCAGTGTCCGTATCAGAACAACCGGGTAGCTGGGGACTGCAAGAAGAGAAGCAAGTCAGTTCGACTTGGCAGGATGAGGAAATCGTCGAAGTCTCTCGGTATCACAAGGAAGAATCGCGATTTCTAACTGAGAGCAGAAAACGCTTCGTTCTCAGGAGTCAGCAATGTCTTCCAATGAGCATCTGATTGAGATTCTCTCTACGCCGACTTCTGTAAACGGATCGCAGTATATCATAGAACTTGGAGTAGGCTGGATAAATCGAAACGATTCTTTAAGCGCAAGGCATACAACTGATTCTGCCCCCCAAAAAAAAACCTCGGAAGAGAAAATTGCATTCTTGTGAACACCTGCCTAATACCTATGTAGTATGGCCTGCTCATTTCCATGCCAAGCCGGTACGCGATGAGTCGTAGAATACACTGCCAACTGTCCCATGACCACAGCATGGAAGAAAAAGACAGCCGCGAAATGTCTTTCCACAAGCAACTTAGCAATAGTAAATACACGATTCCAGACCAAACTTGAAGAATGAAAGCCAACAATACTGGCCCCAGGTCGGACACCCACCCAAACCGGCCAGCTTCCGGTTACACGCCGAATACTTAGTCAAAGAGGTGGAATGATGATACAAATCGATATTCAACTTGATGGAAAAGCCTAGAACAGGCTTCTCTCTTGGCAGAGCGACTCAGAATCCTGTTCTGCTCCTTTTGTGCGGCCCGGCCCACATGTTAGGTACTTGAACTGCTTTAACAACCGCGCAAGCTGTGAGTGTGCCTTCCTTCATGTTGGATTCAAAGCAAACGAATACTTCCATGGAGATCAGTAGAACCTATTTTCCCTACCTTCGCTGAAAAATGAATCTCGATTCACTCCGGTCTTCGGACGTTGTTTCTCGTCGCGTATACTAGGTAGAGACTTTGTAGGGTAGGCGTCACGAATGGCCTAGGGGGCTCATGAGGTTAGCTGGCCACAGACTCACTCGCCTAATGCCTCCAAGACTGAGAGGATATCATACCGTCCAGACGGGTTTAACGCGTGAAAAAGGAGTAATTGGAAGAGAACGACTTTGTCAGGTACAGTTTGAGAAGAATGGTTCACTGTTTTTTTTTCATGCACGGAAGGCGGTGCTAGTAGCTACTCCTCTATCCTCTCTTCGTCATGTTCCTTCACTTCGTTTTCCTTGCCTCTTCTCCTTTCCTTCTCTGATAACTCCGCATTTTGTCCGGAAAACAGCGATGCTGCAAGCAGCAACACATACCTCTGAAAGACAGATGAGACGCTCCACCGAGACAGGCTACAGCCAGCAGTCTCAAGATGACACAGATGCTTTTCAAAGATGGCGAGGAATCTTGACGAACACGGCAGACCAGATCTCTCTCTCACAGTGCGAGGCACATTCTCGTATACAAGTTACAACAAGTACTTCTTCGAGAAACAAAAGACCATTAAATTCCATTGATTTGCAATCCTCTATGCTCCATACCATGCTACAATGGGGCACATAATACACGCCTCTCCCTGAATCAAATCTCTCATCCTATCCCACCCAAACATTAAGTACATCTCATAATCCCCCTTGCCACATCAAACACGCATCATCCCGACGCTTTGCTCAGCGTTGAACAAAGTCCGTTTTTTTCTGTACAAGATCGATTACAGAGTATATCAAAGATATGAAAAAGCCCGAGATGCGAAATATGCAAAAAACAAAATCTTGAAATAAGGAATTTGGAAATGATGACCCATTTGCGCCGAGTTATACAATACATCCGCTTTGAGAATTCTCTAGCAATACGATTCATTCAAAGTGCTTGATGCCGCCGCGCGTGTGTGTAAAAAAACCCAATGCTTTCTCTGCGGACTGATAACGCTCATTAGTGAAGTTTTTGGCCGTGCAGCCCTCCATGCTTAGTATGTATGTGTATTATGCAAATATTTTCTTTTGAAAGACGCCGCTCTGGCTTCCCGTGATCGAGAGTAAGATTAGTGAGTTGAGGAAGATCAACTCATAGGAAATCATCAAGTGTTGGCCGTGTCTCCAGTCGAAGTGACGACGTGGACTCTTGAAGTTGGTCGAGATACTATATCATCGTCATGTGCCGACGAGCACCTCAGAAGAGAAATGTGGCCACAAACATGAGGATGGTGTAGGCCGTCGTGATCGTCTGCTCAAGCTCGAACCACGCAGCCTGACCACCAAACGCAATCTTCTTGAACTTGGGGTTCGGGTGCGCCACAAGAGTCTTGGGGTCGCGGATCAGCAATTGCTCGCGATCGGGCATCATCGGGGGATCAATGGCGTAGGCGACTGGTGTCCACAATGAGTTGCAAATGAAGAGGAACGTCAGAGGGGGCCAGAAAGCGTGCGTGACCAGGCAGAGGAGCAAAGACTTGGTATTGTCCGTGTTGACGAAGCATCGCCACGAGGTCAGCACGACAGAGACCAGGGTGAAGTAGACGAACACGAGATGGAATGAACCCATGTAGTTAATAAGGATGGTCCAAACACGTCGGAACATGTTCTTCTTCAACTTGGGGTCTCGCTCGTTCAAGGCCGAACCCAGGGAACCCGTGGGCTTGAACGCCTGAACCTGTCCACCGAGCCAGGTAGGGAGGATGAAGGCACGAATGAGACAGAGGGCAATATAGGGAGACATCCACAATTGGTATCGAGAGGCACGCTGTCCAGTGTGATATCCGGCGGGCATGAAGAGAATCGTCTCGCAGATACGATTGCTGATAGTGGTGGCAAAGCAGGCACGAATGAGCCAGCGCAGCTGTTCCTCGGTAGCGTAGGCGACCAGCGGCTTGCCCATGGCCAGAATGACGGGAATGGCAAAGAGCGAGACGGAGAAGAGGATGGTATACAAGCTAAGCGACGAGTAGAGGAATCCAGAGAAACGCTGGGCAGCGGTCATGTGGCGTACCTCTTCACCCCACAGACAAAACTTGAGCTTGAAGGACGTGTCGACAGTTCCAATAGCCCAACGCGTACGCTGCTTCAAGTGACCTCCGAAATCTTCAGGTACGGTGCCGAACTGGAGCGGTTCATGGACGTAGGCAGTGTGCCAGCCCTTGCCAAGCATGAGAGTCGAGGTAGCCACATCTTCGGCCAAAGAGCCGAGAGGAAAGTTGCCGATATCATCCAAAGCCTCTCGGCGGACAACATAACCAGATCCGGTACACCAAGCAACACCCATAGCATCCTTGATGGGCTCAATGACGTGCACGAAAAGATCGAGACTCTGGGCGAGGGGGTCCGATGGCGGGGTATTGTAGAACAATTGAGGAGGGCAGGCGAGCGCCATCTTGGGGTCGACCAGCAAATGGGGAAGAGTGCCACGAAGCCAATCACGTTCAGGAATCTGTACAACCGGGTTAGCGTCTGTTACAAGTATATGTGGTGCCTAGTATACTTGGGATCCCAGCGGCCCGAGAAGATGGAGAGGGAAAAAGGACTTTGTGAGCCCACAGCTTCAACTTACCATATCAGCATCCAGAGCAGCCATAAATTGACCAGCACCGCCAGGAAGGAGGTGGGTTTGATCGAGACCATAATTCAGATTACCAGCCTTGAAATGATGTGGCTTTCCGGGAATCTTCTCACGCGACATGTAGTACAAGTTGGGATATGTCAATGCCAAGTGTTGAACCGCAGCCTCGAGGGTTTCAGACTTGCCGTCGTCAAGAATAATGACACGAAATCTCTCAAGGGGGTAGTCAACATCGCAAGCACCGCGAACTGTGTCCATAACCAGGTCGTCCTCTTCACCACAGCATGTTACAAAAACATCGACCGTGGGTACCTCGTAGCCTCGCAAGCGAAGCTTGGGTCGGTTTCGTTTCTTCATTGCCATCATGGTCCAGCCGTTGTGCATGAGAGGTGGGATGGTCACGGCGATTTCGACTCCGACGAAGATCCACGCGCCTGCAAAGACCTTGCCCGCCGCGCTTTGCGCCCAGTAAATGGCGCAAATACGCAGGGCGAGGTAACCCAAGTATAGAAGGGTGTTGAGAATGAGCAAGTAGGGAGCAAGGAAGAACAGGTAACGTTTCCAGCCCTTCCAGATGTCGCTGTCATCTCTCTTGTGGACAACCTCGATAGCTTCGCTCTCGGACCAATCTTTGCCACCAGCGGGCGGTTGCGCTTTGTTGAGGAGGCCCGTCAAGCTGATGTGACTTTGGTTCTGCGAGAAAACCGACGTTAGCACGACAAATATGGCACTGTTAGTGCAAAAAGGGGAAATCCGGTGACAAGAGGAGTTTTTTGGTCCTTTCTCCCCTTGTTCCATGCTCCTTCGTAGCGATAGATCTGTGACATACCATTGGTGTGCCTGGGCCCGAGTCGGGATGGAGGGGCATGCCGTAGCGAGGCGAAATCGACGAATCTACGGGCGTCTGTTGGCCCGTCTTCCATGATCGCACACTGGCTCGAGAGCCGGCAGCACTGTCGACGAGAGTGTGCGATTCTGAACGGGCGGCGATTGACGGCGGCCAGCCGGGAGAGGCGAAGTCGTCGCCATAGACCCCGGAAGTCGGCCGGGCGTAGGCGGTCGTTTGCGCACCTGCCCGGGGAGTCGGGGTACCCGCGGAGGGCCTCGTGGGAAACTCGTCAATATACGCTTGTTGCGGCTGGTACGGGTAATCCTGTTGATCGTGATGTTGCTGATACGGGTGGTTCGGATTATCACCTCGGCGCTGGAAGGTGCCGATTTCCAGCATCTCCTCTTCTACTGGGGCGTAGTCCTTCATCGTGTAGGCGAGATGACGGCGTGCGCGCAGGCAGGGAGATTCTGCAGCTTCTTGTTAATGGAACAGTTCGAGGAATGAAAGCTTCATACGGGCGAATTGTTGTCGGGGAGAGGTCGCACTATGACAACGCAGAGCCTGACGAGACAAGGGAGAGCAACGCACGTGGTGAGAGTGACAGCAAACGAGACGGGCGATCGAAGTCGCTATCGAGACTCTATCGAGCCGTTTGCGTGGCGAGCCCAGAGACAGATTTAAGCAACTGTTTAGACAAATTCCTGCTTTCGCTTTGCTATGCAGTAGTTCCCTCGGTTTCGACTGCGATTTACAGCAGTGCTTGAAACGGTGCTCTGAAACCAAGCAAAGCGACCGTTGAAGCCGTTGTCGTCCTAACGCTGGAATGTGGCCCCGGAGACGTCAGTTGTAACGTGTGCAGAAAACGAGCCACGCCGTTTACTGTTGCAGAATGCAAGATGCAGAATGCAGAGTGCGGGACAACAGGACAAAGGGCCAAGAAGTCCAAGCCGAGCAAGCAAAATGGTGATAAAAGAAAAAGAAAGTAAATGAAAGCTAAAAAAACGAGTGTGGGCTCGGCGACGACACTTTTGGGACAAACAGCTCAAGGGCTCATGGCTTGCGGATTGGCGGGATGGATAAGGATAAGAGAAAGTCGGGAATCGGAAGAGTAGCGCTGCAGATGAGAAAATGAGGAAAAAAGCCGAAGCGTGCCGGATCAATGATGGAACACTGGAGCCAAGGACCAGACAGGCAAAAGACGCGGCAAAGCCTTGTCAAACGCACACACATTAGCACAATTCATGGCGCACGCAGGTACCGTTTGGCCCGGAAAGGGGGCCTGCGAAGGCTGGGAAGGAAGGCGCGAAGGGGCCTTGGGAATACGGAAGTCCGCTCGCGCTCGTTCTGACCCGCCCAATGGCCACTCTGGGATCGACTAGGACGCACGCCCGAAACCAGGGCCTGGGATGCGCCTTACGCCTTTGCTCAGAGGGTCGCTTCTTTGCTGTGGCGATCGGTCAGTGTTGAGTCGTTGACACTGTCGAGTCGTGCGCTGCTATGGTGACTCGTGGCCATTGGCTACCGACTTGCTTGCCTTCACTGGCGCACTGCCGACTGGCCGCCTTCCCGAGGCTCGACGCAGTCCCTTGGGCCTTCCTTCATCGCTACGGGTCCGGGGCCGCCGCGCAACTCGACGCTGGTGCAGCAGTGGTGCCACGACGCTAAGGCACCAAGATGAAGTCTTGGCATTCGGCGCCCGGCAGTGGACACCGCCCAAGTCCCGGTGGGTCCTCCGCTACGGAATATGGCTGTACTGAGGAGTACCTTCGTAGGTATACATCCAGACTTGAACGTCGTGCGCGACAATTCTTGCACAGGATTCGCAGCCATGGAAGAGGGCATTGTGCTTGGTAGGGGGGCCGTACCAGGGGACTTGATGTGCCGATCCACAGCAGGGGTCACGGACGATTCGGGAAAAAAGGGCCCAAAATAAGGATAAAAATAAAAAGAATGCTAAGAAAAATAAGGAGACAGAGGAGGCCAAAGAAAAATGAATTCGCCACAGCGTTTCGTGTTTTGCTGGTTGTCGGCAACGAACGTTCTTCCTCTGCAGAGAGGTACCCGTCGTGCTTGGACCGTGGACGATGCGGAATGGAGGCAATGACCGAATGCGTCGTCGAACTCGTCGCAGACATCAAAGTTCAAACCCCTTCCTTCCCCTCATGCCCCAGGGCCAATGACGGTAGCTCTAAGCCCGGCCGTCGCAGACTGGCAGCGACACGCAAGCTCGTTGTTTTTCTATGTATGTACGGAGTACTCCGTACATACCTAGGTACTCCGTATGTACATACACAAACCTGTGACGTAAGCACAACATGGGGGCCTGTGACCCCGGAATAAGCGGACAGCTGCTTGCAGTCTGCAGAGCGCGCATAATCCCATTTTTTTTTCACCGCGATGGACGCAAAACCCCCTTGCTCCAGACAGCGGTCTCGAGAACCCTTCCCACGAAGACAATACGAGACTGGAGAAAGATGGAATAGAGATTGGAGAGATTAGACAGGGCTTTGCTGGGAAAAAGAGGAGCAAGGTTCTCGTCTTTTTTTTTTTAGGCGCGAGCTGGGACGGGCCTAGCCTGGGATGCTTTGCCAGGGAACCGGCTCCTCACGCACATGGTAAGAAGTTGCCGGTGTAGGTACCTATGTACATATGTACGTACATAGGTATGTATCTACGGAGTACATAGGTAGGTATTTTGACTTGGGAGCGGATGTGATATGTGCAGGGCTGTGAAAGCCCAGTGTCGTGTTCATGCAAGTCGACTTGATCGTCTGAATTGGATTTGTTTTTAGAATGGCAATTGGAGGGAAGGACAGTCGAAGGAATCCCGCCACTAGCATTGTAAGAAGCTTACGATCCCTTGGCCTTTGAAGGCGGGTGGTTGGTGTGCTTAGCGCGCAACGTGTGTTCGTCATACAATGGGATTTGTTCTTCGCGCTACGGAAGTAGGTATGTACGAGATCATCAGGTTCTTTTCGTGTGCCACAGGGTCCTGTGCCTTGCATCCTGTGCGACGCATCTTGTGCACCTCTCTCGGTTCGTGAGAGGTTTGTGCCCCATGTCCCGAATGATGAATCGTCAACGGTTCACCCACGTACTGAGTACTCCGTAAGCCGTCGGCATGGGGATTGTAGCCGCGACTCCATGGAAAAACGCATGAGCGCACACGATGCATCTCGGCCAGGCCGTCGACGTCAGTTTATCGGAGGCCAAACCCCGCCCACGAAATGGATCTCGGAAACCGCATTCTTGCAATGGTGTTCCTTCATGGAGTTTGTTAGGAGCCCCGTTACCTACTCGTTGGCGCGTCAACAATGGGAATGGGTCTATTTTTCTTCACACGCTAGAGCACCGACAAGAAGATGAAGCTTATGCGCTTGTTGGACCTTCAAGCTTCGACCGACGGAGCGGGGTCGTGTTGGAAATTGCTGACGATGCAGGCTCAGCATCTTAGGTACTCTGTCGGCCCCCGGGTTGGGATGATATCATGATACGAAGGAGCAATGACAACGAGTTGGAGTCGCTTGAGCACAGCTTACACGTAGACAAGACGCGGGCGTGTAATCCTCCTTGGCACACGCGCGACGAGCCCAGTCAACACGTCACGGAGTACACAAGGCCGTGGGAAAAAACATGCGCGCCATCTCTCTTAGACGCGAATCTCGATCATCTACTCCCCCCTTATGTCCGGTATACCCTGCGAACTAGCATAAAATCCAATGCTCAACGGTCAAGGACTCAAGATCCCTTATTCAGTGGGAACGATGCCATGCAAATGTCGTCACTTGTTCAACATCATGGGCAGATAAATCTCGACAGCCCTAAAAAAAGGAACAAACGAAGAAAAATCTCTGCTAGTTCCCGATCGACATCTCAAGCTGGCGGTCGCGTCTCCGGCCGTTCATGCGCCAGCAGAATACCCGGGTTTCTCAACCCCTATTTTGGCAAAGTTGAAATTACCTTGTCCTTGTTCCTTGTGAAGCTCCTTATAGGTAGGTAGGTATCTCCCGTCGTCTCAGGATCCTACTCCGTACTACGGAGTACACAAGTCGCCGAGGAAGAGCTCCAGAATTCTTTCGTAGCTACAGAGTATCGCCCTTGCTGTTGTTCTTTCTTCTCTCGCGTTGCCGTTTTCGTGCTGGCCCCGCGTACCAACTCCATGTGGTAAAGAAAAGAGAAGCAAAGAAGAATGATGGGGTCAATTCTTGAAGGAAGTACATACAGAGTAGAACGAGGCTGAGAATTGAGTAGGTAGGTGCTCCGTAGAAGTGGACCTTGGACAGAAAATGCCATGAACTCCATTCGTGGTAGATCGTGATTCTCGAAAACGAGAATGACGCATGTGTGTACAGTGTGTGTGATGTGTCCGGTCCTACCTACGGAGTATGCACAAACAAAGGCGATTATGCTTGGTGCGAAAATGCAGCGTCAGTTCAGAGTCGATGCTCGTACTCCGTCCTCTGTGGTCTGCCAATCTCGTCTATCACCCCTTCCCAGTCCCAACGACTCCCAAGGTCCCGGCTCCCATCCCAGCCGGGTACATACATGCCTACCAGGGTCACACATGCTGTCTCGCGGTACCCTCGGAAAGACGGCATCGTAGATTCGTGACATTCGTCACACTGTCACCCACCGCATCGGGGCGTCGTGACGTGTTCGCTTTGAGCCACAAGCCACGAGCCGCGTAGCACGCATACCCGATGCTGTGAGCAGAGCCGGATGCGGTTCCGATCGTACAATGCACGATGCCCTCAATCGAGATCGTGGCATGTGAGAAGCGCAGCATCATTAGCACTGAAGAAGGGCACTCTGTCCTCCCTTGAACATCTACCTCTCCGTACTCCGTACATTTATCACCAGCAACTTGCCCCTTGTCTGTCTGCCCGAATTTAGCCGCTGCGGCGCCGGACAGGCCGGGATCACGCCGTGGATCCCCATAGGCGCGTATCCCAGCGTCTTTTTTCCTTCCTTTGCAAGGATAAAAAAAAGGTCGTCCAAGGAAAGGGCTTCATCTACCTACGGAGTACCTACATATCATCTGATAAGCTTGAGCTTGACGTCGCACGTCTTGGTTCGTGTCATGAATTACCCCGCCAAGTCTCTGGGGCAAAGCGATCAATCCTGCCTCAAGCCAGCCTCGTCTTGGGCTTCTTCGTCTGGAACGATACGCATGGAACGATGTCTCCTCCGAAAACGAATTGTCACAGCCGCGGGTGTGGGGGCGAGTCAAAACGGCGGCGGCTGCGCTGTGGGGGTTCTTCGGTCCGCGAACAGGGCAAGCTGTAGCCTGTACGGCGTAGATTTACATACAATTAGGGGTCATAAACTTGTACCTATGTACCATGTACCATCTCCGCATGTGCCTTTTCGGGCACCGTCTTTTGGGCATGCCTCTTTTTCGACTACGGGGTATGTTGCGCCATCAAACGACGGCGCAAGGGGGAGCCGAGCCGGTCGATGGTGGCGGACATCAGCGAGGCTCGCAAGTTCTCATTGTCGATGTCGGGCCTCGGGTCGAGCGCTGCTTTTACCCGCTGCACGCGCGCCTTTGCCTCGTATCGTGTCACGTAGACGAAGTACCAGACCAGGGCAAGAAGTCGGGCATGATCCATGGCTGTGCTTGACGAGGCGTCCTCCTTGTTCCTTCCGCCTTTCGAAGCTCGAGTCGTGAGCATGGCAACGGTAGCCGCGTGCTGTACAGGTACGAATGTACCTAGCAGGCCAGATGGCGCGTATGATGGCCGGCACTTGTTGGAGATGCTTTGATATGGCGACCGACTGGTTCATGCAGTGGCGGCTCGGCACCCCTCTACTTGCGGGAGCATGTCACCTGAATTGCAGTGGCTGCGCATTCGACACAGGGCGTTTATTCCCAGTAAACCTAACACTGCGGCAGTGAAGAGTTCAGGACTGCTCCGTAGACACTCTGTAAACCAGTAGAAAGCAGCCATTAACCAGCACGGACCACTGGTCCGTAAAACCGGCCACAACTGTCAACAGCCATCAATCGTCAAACCAGTGGAAAGCACAGACCAGGTCCGATCAGCACTGACCACTGACCAGCACTGACCAGCACTGACAGCGTAGCGCCTCTTCGGCACGTCGTCGTTCCCCCCGATCAATTGCCCTGCCGCTACCGTTTGGCTCTAGTCTGGTCCAGCCGGGTCTGGTCTGATGGTCTATTCTTGTCAGGTTCACTATGTACTGCCCGTTGCCGCTGAACCTCCAGCCTGGAATCGATCCCAAATCCCAAGCCCCAACCCCCCGAAGAAGGAGCACCACGCCGCTAGAAGCCGCTGAGTCGCTCGTTTGACCCTTCGTTTTTCTCATCCCCGCCAAAATCCAGCACCACCAACCATCGTCGAGCCATCGTGAATCTGCTTGCTCACGCTCGCTCGCCAAAACAATTGTTCGACCGCCGGCTTCATTCTTGTTTGCGTTGTGCTTCTCTCTCTTTGCTCATCTGATCTGCCACCTCACCTCGCCCCGTCTGCAGGCGTTCAACGAGTCTCGTTGAACAACTCGTGTCCATTTCGCCCTCGTACTCGCCGGCACAACAACCTTCTGCTCTCCTTTTTCTTCTCACCAGCCCTTATCCTCTCGGACGTCGCAAAATTCGCTCGTTTGTGGCCACGACCACCCGACACCTGCAGCCATGTTCCGATGGCTGGTAAACGCCATCTTTCTCGCACTTCCTATCGGCACAACGATTGGAGTCTTGCTGGGAATCCAGGCTCTGAATAGTGCGAACGGCAAACCGCCTCCTCTCTCCAATGGCGATAAAGACTCGAACAGCATCGGCATACCTGGTCTTGGGCCAATCAAGCACAAGGACAGTATTGCGATGAAATGTGATGATCCCGAAGGCGTCTACTCCAAAGCTCCAAAGGGCCTCGACTTCAGTTGTACGTTGTGTGTGGATACGCGGCTGTCATCGCGAGCGCGCATCTTCCCTCCTGTCCCGAGTCTGCAAGATCAACGGAATATGGCTTGCTTGCTCGACCTTTCGAATACAACTGCTGACCTCTATCTGTAGTGTCCGCAAATCCTTGGGGCTGGGAAAAGGGCACTCCTGGAAATATCTGCTTGATGGTAGGTGCAACTCTCGATACGCCTCGATTCCACGACTAGCTGTCCTCAATCCAGTCGCTCATACTAATTATGCGCATCGTAGGTCAACCTGAATGGCAACCAAACCTACCCGACCAAGTTTTCCGCTCCGCCGTTCAACGTAACTTGGCAGTACCCTCGAGCTGCGTCTAGCAACAAGACCAACAATGTGCACGCTTTCCCCAACGCGAAGGTTATGAGCAAGGCTTTTCCAGTCAAACTCGGTGACATTAAGACCCTTGAATTTGACGTCAATTGGCACCTGTCCCTGAAGAACAACAGCCTGGTCGACATCACCGACGACGAGGTCACCGCCAACGCAGTCAACGCCAACGTAGCCATTGATATCTTTGTTGACTCCAGCTCTGCCAAGGCCAGCAAGCCTGAGAAGGCTTCTCACGAAATCATGGTCTGGTTGGGCCGCTACGGCCCGGATACCTACCCCATTGGAAAAAAAACCGTTGTCGACAAGGGTCTCAAGACCAAGACACTGGAAGGCACTGATTTGTGAGTTGGCCGCCCCGTGCGCCCTGTCCACATATAAAGGGGTCCCTCTAACAATTGATTACAGTTACCTCTACTTCGGCCTGAACAAACTCACCAACCAAAAGGTCTTGTCCTGGGTGGCTTCGGAGCCCGTCCATGACTTCAAGGGCGATCTCCAGCCCCTCCTTGACGAAATCTTCGCCTCCGACAACGCCGACTATCCCTCGAAATCAGATTACCTCGGATACTTTGCTTTTGGCCAGGAGGCGTACAGCTCAGAAGCGAACGTGACCTTTTCGGTTCCCTCGCTTCTCGTTGACCTCGAGACCTCATAGAGAGCCAGTCGCTTTACTTTCGGGCTTGGAATTAGCCCGGCGTCGCTGCTCTACCGGGACGCTCTTCTTGGCTGCTGGGCCATTGCCGACTTGCCTGATTCCCATGCGGCTCGGTCGAGGGTTGCTTCCGACCATGCCACAGCGCTCTGTCATATCTGACGCTCCACGTCGACACGCGAGCGCCACGGCTCCCGAGTGTACAGGCTCCTACCTTACACATTTCAGCGTGCATAATTGCTTATCCGCTTTAATTTCACACCACGGAGTATTTGAAATCGGCGTTTCATTCGGAGACTTATCTGGGTTCTGCGTCGTTTGTTGTTTGTTATTGATATACATAATTATGGGTTCACTAAATTCTGTCACCATATCTCTTGTTCTCCTTTTGACATATATACTTCTTTTACGCATAATTCCTTTTTTGTCATGATGCGCTCATAGCAGATCAATCAGCGACGATACAAATATTTATACACGACGGGCAAAAGTTTGGTGTTGCCTTTTTTTTGTTTTCGGGGATAGGGTCGAGGGTCCAGGAGAGGCTACAGCCTACGGGTATGGAAGGATGGATGGATGCGGTCGGGGATCGTTACAGGGCGGCTTGATTCCTGTGTATATGTATTGGATTCCGTATAGCATTTGGTGTGTAATTTTGGACAATATGTAGTAGTAGATGATGTTGACCCTTCAGATGTTCAAGATTGTTGTACGCATGCAGAGGTGCTCCCCAAACTGCCACCAGTCAAGATGGTGTGTATTCTCCATGATTCTCGTGTCGCTTCAGGGTCATTGCGCGTTTCTTTGTTGAAGATGAACGACTATAAAACCACGCGTGGCTTGGTGATTAATGTACATTCTCGGCTCATGCCGCCCCCGTCTGTTGATGTCCTTCCATGGCACTTCACCGCTTTGGAGTTGAGTTGTCTACGACACGATTGCGACGACCCACGAAAATATGTATACCTATCTGAGGCTACCTAGGTATATACTCCGTATGTACCACGCACTCACCAGGACGGGATCCGGCATTATGGTGCTAAAAAGTACAGACCTATGCCTCAATGCTGACATTGCGCCACTCCATGATTCATTGAGATCTGTACTCCGGAAATGTGAGATATGTAACGCGTCTTTTACGCGCTGCATTGGTCCGTGACTCCGTGTACATAGTATGTATAACGTACTACATACCCAATTATGTCATCGAACCGGGCTTTACAATGAGAGCCGTGTAATTTCCAGCCATCATGGTCAATTATGCACAAGCACACCAATTTGGCGTTTGTCAAAGACTCAAAGTCCTAGTCTACGGAACGGACAATGCAAATCCCCCCCAACGGCGTGGAACTGCGTCCATCAGGGCGGGCGCCTCATTCGCTAATTCATCTGATTCGCACAAAGTCGCCCCCCAAATCTGTAACCGGCCGGGGCCTTGACTAGGTAGGTAACTTCTACGGAGTAGCCTAACTTTACTCAATCGCTAATCTCCCGCCATCCGCCTTCCCGAGGAAGGGAAGCCTTTCGCATTGGACCTGCGCAGATGCAGAGATTTGTCTCCATCTCACGATGGAAGAACTCCTTTCCGCGAGTCTTGCTCCGAGGTACCTATGTATGTTATCGTGTACATACCTATGTACCTATGATGATCGTCGCGACTCGTCAACGGTCAAGGCTACGAGTTTCAGACGCTGCAGCACTCGATGGGCCACGTTGTCAGGGGCTGTAGCCTGTCAGACTCAGCACGCGTTTCAAAGTTTCACTTTCGTGACAGCCCTGTGGATGAATGCGCAGCCGGGTTCTTCCATCGGACCGGCGATTGAATTTGCACGAGCCAGAAAGTTAGCCCCTTCGCCTTCCCTCGTGCTTCTGCTTTTGTTGTCAGGAATCAGGATGGTGCCAAGAGGAGGCGATACTGTTGTTCTCGGCCCTGCAGTGCATTATATTAGCACATACAATAGGTAGGTTACCTTCACTGTTACAACTTCCAATATGTACATACCTACGTCTACGCCGGAGGACTCGAGGAGAGAGGGCTTTCCCTGTTGGCTGCGCCTTTTCTGACCTGCAATCAAACGGGAACATCCCCGCAGCGTCGCAGTGGGCGCCGACTGGCTCCTGCAGGCTGTAGGCGTTGCGCCTTACCCGTCGAACAATGGGCTGGCTGCTGCAAGTTCTGCAACGCCCCCAAATGAGTCCCAAATAAATTCTAATAACAAAGAGCAAGGCAAGGCAAGGCAAGGCAAGCCCGGGCGCGACATGTTGGTTTTGCTTCGTGACTTGATAGAAGATGGAAGGATGGGTTGGTCCACTTGTTGTGGTCAGCCCTTCTTTGTTTGCTGCTTTTGTGTTTGCTTTTCTTCCTCATATATTTGATTTGGAGGGTTCGTCTCTCTCTCGGTTTCTTCTTTTGCAATAGTACGGCGTCGTGATTATTTACTCACGTCTCGGCGTTTTTTTTACTTTGATCTCGTTGCGAAGCGTTGACGGAACTGCGAGCACGATCCGGCGCATTAGACGGTCGACCAGTGACATTCGACATTCGACATTCGACACTCGACACTCGCCACTGAACTCGAAACGTGAATAGCTACGAAACTTTACTCGAGACCGGTGAAGGGGAGGCTGGGTTTTGGAATTTGGGTTAAAAAAAAAATGAGCAGGTCTTGCCAGAGGTACCGTGCCGTGGCTGTTCTTGTAAGTTGCGGCCAGCAGTAGCTGAAACGACATCCACCGTTGTTGTCACATCATGTATGCAAGTTCGACGAGGACACCGTACGAGAGCTCGGCGACTTGGCTGGGATTGTTTGAGCAAGATGCTCTTCCCGTTGGAATTCAGTGTGGGCTCTTAACTCGGCACACTGTTGCTTGTGTTGACCTAATGTTGAAGAACAGAGGAAGCCCAAACCTCTCAAGATCGCAACCTGGATGAAAATTCGGACGCGGATCAATCGCAAGGTGTTACATTAAAGCAGAGATAGAACTAACACATACACGTGCAATGACAGAAGTAGGCTCACGAAAAAAACCTCGCCGCCATCATGCACCTCCTTTCAATTAGACGACTATCCTCCGTCAGGATCCGAGCGCTCATCCCCTTCCTTCTCATCTCGTCCATACTCATCCTCTATCTTCTGCTACCCGACCAGCCCAAGCTTCCACCCAACGCGTCATACGGCCTCCTCGACGACACACGGCCGACATCACGTCTCGCCATCGCCACGTTCCTCTCCGCGGGCGACAACCCCCCAGTCTCAGCCTCGGCTTTCTCCTCCAATGCCTACCTCACCGCCACGAGAACGCTGCTATATCAGCTTCTCCACGGGCCCGACACCCGAATCAACGCATCCTCCTCTAACATTGATGTCCTCGTCCTCGTTGCGCCAGGCGTGCCCCTCGAAACAAGAAAACAGCTCGCCCGCGAAGGCGCCGTCGTCGTCGAAGCCCAACCCATCCCCTTACAGTGGTGGATAAGAACCGGCGTCACGCGCTGGAAAGACCAGTTCCTCAAGCTGCGCCTCCTCCAACAAACCCAGTACAACAGGCTTCTCTTCATCGACGCAGACACCCTCCTCACCGCCAGGATCGATACCCTCTTCGCCGAACGAGAAGTCATCTCCGCCGCGCCAACGATCCACCGATACTCAAAGCACGATGAAGTCCTCCCAAACCAATACATGTTCGCCGCCCGCTCCGACAACCAATTCACGGGGGAGCGAGACCATCCCTTCCCGCCGCTCAACACCGACGTCTTTAGCGCGGGGTTCTGGGTCGCTGCGCCTTCTCAGGAGCTTTTTGCGTATTTACTCTCCGTCATGGGCCACTACCGCCGGTTTGATCCGCATACCATGGAGCAGAGTCTTTTGAATTATGCATTTCGACGAGGCGGGCCGATGCCCTGGCGGGAGTTGCATTACCAGTGGAGCGCTACGTGGCCTAGTGGGAAGGATGTGAAGGGGGGAGTCGTGTCGTTGCATGAGAAGTTTTGGAAGACGGGGCCGGAGGAGTTGCAGGTGCTGTGGACGCAGCGGAGGGACGAGATGGAGAGGTTTTGGGGGGAGGTGAAAAGAATTTGAAGAGAGAACGGGTTTTAAAGGAAGGAGGGGTGCCTCTTTTGTGAAGAAGAAGGTGTGCTTCTTTTGTAAAGAAGAAGGAGTGCCTGTTTTATGAAGGAGAGAGACGCCTCTTTTGTGAAGGAAAACGGATGCCTCCTTACGATGGAAGAGGGGATGCCTCTTTTGTGATGGAGAAGGAGTGCCTCTTTTATGAAGGGAGAAAGTGATGCTTCTTTTGTGAAGGAAGATGGAGATGCCTCTATCATTGAAGAACCGACATCTCTCTGTTATAGTCTTCAGAAAGGAAAGGGATCACTCTCTATAAAGAGAGAAAAGAAAAAGAAGAGTAAAGAAGAAGAAGAAGAAGAAGGAAGAGACATGGAATGGCGACTGGAGCCGCGAATGTTGTCGAAATAAAGGAAAAGCGATGGAAACCCAACGAATCGCCTGGTAAGATTCGCATGGACGAGGGCCTGTCCAACTATCAATGACGGGCAGAAGAAAGGCCGTAATCCGGCTAGGTTCTATCCGACACGCATGGGCCCTCGAGCAATCGAGCTGCTGCTGCTTGTCCAGATTGCCACACTGTAGTCGTGTCAGTCAGACACGCAAAAGAGGCTTTCCTTGTTCTAGAACTGACAAAAAGGAAGAGCATGTCCAGTCTTCATACTTGACTAGACGACAGCACCATCCAGCCATGTAACACGAAAGATGAGGTCCCATGGAACTTTCAAGAGCAAAGTTGGCTTGCAATGTACAATTCAAAACTCGGGTCAGCCAACTGCAACCATTGGATAGTCCCTGGCACGCTGAATCAGATGAAGTAAAAAACGAGTGAAAGAAAGAAAGAAAGGAAAAAGAAGAAGATATACACATGACAATAAGATCTGTCCTCATCTGGTCGGATTCCAGAATGTAATGAGAAGGCTAAATCCAACACCCCGTGACGTGGTCACACATTAAAACTTTGCAAATGCGCCAAGAGATTCAATCAATCCAACTACATATTCGACTTTCCACAGCTTCTCGTGGATATCTACTCCCCTCAGTGCCAGCCATTGTTGCCGTGAGACCCTGCTGGTCCTCGATAATCATACCCCCCCTGCTGATTACCAGAGCTCCCCTGATGGGAGTTGAAGCTCCCGTGGTCGCTCATACCACCCGGGCTCTGCATTCTTTGCATGTCGTAGCTCTCTGGGGATGTGGGGGATTCGATTCGTGCGTAACCACCCGGGGCTGTACCGCTGCGCATCTGATTCTGGTACGGGCGGGAAGACCCTTGGGCGGCTGTGCTCTGGGAATGCTTCAGAGGTGATGGGGATGACCAGTCCGGGCTTTGGGCGTGTGAGGGACGACCAGGGCTGGCAGGTACGCCGAATTCAAAGCCGTGATGGCTTGAAGGCGCGGGACTGGCTGTACGGCTTGGCTGCCCACGCATGGCTCCAGCAGCGCCCGCAGCGCCTGCAGCGCCTGCAGCTCCCACGGCGGCACCGGCTGCAGCGGCACCGCCTAGCATTCCATAAGGTTTGCCGGCATTGTCGAGACGATTCTTCTCATCGAATGGTCCGTTAAAGGGATTCGGTTCTGGCACATGGTACGAGTTACCGTCCGTCATTCCTTCGGCTTGGAATTGGCGAGCATCGTACTCCTGACCATAGGCCGTGAACGCATCGGGATCGACTCCACGTTTTTGGAATTCTTCGTTCTCGCGCCTCTCCAACAGTTCGCGTTCTTGGGCTGCTTTGGCTTCTGCGGCGCCGATTCGTCGCTGTCGGAGATAGTACCATAGCAATGTGCCGAGAGCTAGACCGGCTACAGCGATGCCTGATCCGTACACTGCGGCCTTGGCTCCTGTAGATAGACCGGCCCACTTCTCGCCGGTGGATTTCTCGGGCTTCTTGTATATCGTATCGATAGCAGTAGAGTTTCCAGCGGCAATCTTGATGCTCTCCCAGCTACCAGACCGATCACCGTATGTGAACTCCTTGCCCGTGCTGAAGTCGGCTATTCTGGCGCTTCGGAGAAACATTGTGTACGGACCGGCTGCGTAGTCAGTGTCGCCACCGGCCCATTGACGCGTGCCTTCCGGCAGTGATGGGTCGCCGCCGGCCCAGATACCGATACTCATGCGCATAGGCGTCTGCGGGTAGTTTTGTGTATTGTTCGCGTCGTTAGCATTCAAAGTGCGCACGTGGTCTCCGTCGATAAACCACTGTATCGATTCTTTGGTCCACAAGGTCGTGTAATTGTGAAAGTCGTCCTGCATGCCCGACATGGGATGTGAGCCGCCGTTCTTGTAATCCTGCCGGCCCTTGCCAAAGTAATTTGTCGTCGCAAAACTCTTGTTAGAGCCCAGAAACTCCCAATCGACTTCGTCAAGATCGTCGCTGAGCCACATCATGGAGCTGATGATGCCGCGACCGCTCGCCACCTTGAGCCATACCTCTGTGCGACCAAAAAAGAAGTAGAATTTTGTACGGAGAGTGGGCGAGTCGCCCTGTTTGGCGATGGTGAAGGAAGCACCCTTATCGGCATCGTAGTTCACAGTACCGGCTGTCGTTTCCCAGAGGGCGCCGTCGGGAGTAGAGTTGAACTGGAAGACGTGGTCCACTCCAAATGCTGGGTTAGGAGGGCAATCACGTTCCATGGGGTTGCAATCGGTGTGAACTTGCGCTGCAGCAAGGCGCAAAAGAGCTGCTGCAGCCAAAACTAATTTGCAGAGCATGGTGGCTTCAATTTTCCTCGTTCCTCTTTTTATTCATTCGATGTTCGTTCCAGGTTCGGCCGTGGCTGAATGTGAGCAAAAATATCCAACTCTAGTCTCACTGCGAGGGGCAACGATGCCTCCGTCCCAGCAGAGGCACAGTTATGCGATGTTTGTAGTAATTTTGGGTGTAGATTCGAAACGGGAAAAGCTTGCGCGAAGAAAATCGTCGGGGGTTGCGCTCGCTGTAAGTGTGTCTTTTTTTTTCAAAATGAGAGTCTGCACGCATGTGCTGTGAGCTGCTTCTGTGTCGTCGCAAAGGAATGACTTCTGGCGTCAAAGGGAATGTCAGCCGCCGCCAGACGTAAGGGCGTTTACAAAGGAGTGGCAATTTGTCGACGGGACGAAGAGGATGGAGAATCAGAAATCAAGCATGAACAGATCCGGGTTTGTTCCTGATGACTGGTGGTGTGTAGGTACTGTGGCGTACGAATAAACGCGCGGGACGATGATGGTTGGGGCCCCGAGCCAGGGGCTGTCGAATGAGCTTTCTCGAATCTCAAGACCCTAGCCAGGTGTGTGGAGCGGCACGGTGACGGACGCAGCAGCACAGGCTTGAGTCGCTTGACTCTTGAGATCTTGGCTTGGGACTGTGCTGAAGTTACACAGCATGAGCGATCGCAATTCCATTCAAGCACACATACTTTACGTCGCGGGCCAATAATCGCCTTCCAGTGTTCCCCTTTGGAGTCAACTCAGGACAATTTCAGAGAACATAGCCTGTGGGCCCGGATATACCTCAGACGCGTTCCGCCGTGCGCACTGTGCATCCCGATGTGCATAAAGACGGAAGATAATGGATGAACATAGATGAACGTGGATATAAAGGATTAGCGAGGATGACATCGGATGGATTGGGGCCAGACTCAGGCGCGTGTTTTGCGTATGACGCTCTGCTCTCGCCGCCAATCCCTTGGGCTCCAGTCTGTCACATGCGACGACCAACCTTCCCCTCTATTTTTCGTCCGTGCGCTAGCTACTGTTAGTGCACAGGCGGCCGCCTCATACAATCGTTAACAATTGTCAAAAATTCGGATCACACAGTCCGACAAT
>SRQG01000281.1:0-39198 GCA_018360325.1 Claviceps aff. humidiphila group G2b | reverse complement strand
CTCACCCGAGAAATTGGGCATATTCTGTATTCCCACAGATAGACGGTAAAGCCGAGATGGGTTCCGTTGGGCGTATGCCCAATTTCTCGGGTGAGGACACGGCCGTTTATCGATATCGAGACGGTGGCGCCACCGAATTTGGCGAGAGGGGTAACCCCGATTTTTCGCGAACCCAATGCTCGGATTACTTCTATCCGCCTTATTCGCCTGGACCGTCTGCAAATCATACTTCTTGTTCTTTGCCGCCTATTTCTTCGATACTCTTCGGCCCGTGTCCGCCTGCGCCGATTCTGAGCTGAGGGCGACCAACTCAGTGGGCACAGCAACATCTCCAAGCCATTTCTATTCTATCCCATCCCACTCGAGTCCTCCTGCGACGATTCCGTGGGGGACCAACTTGTCAGATACAGGAGCCTCAGATGTTAGTTGACAAACACGAACTCAACAGTTCAAACGCCATCAGCACGAATTTCAGACGCAGGTGAACCTAGAGCATCGCTGCGTTTTCGCGCGCACTCCCATCTAGCCACAAGATCAAACGACGTCGGACGTCCTCGTATGGCTTCGATGGCACGCCGCACGCGGCACGCACGCGGACGAGGCCACTGGGGACAGGTCGAAATCAAGACGCAGTCGAAAACCGACATTGGGATAGTTGAAACGTACCTTATCACCCAGAGCCAGAGCAGTGTGAACACTGAACCGTGTACATGCTAACAACGGATGGCGAAAAGGGGGTATTCACAAGATATCTCGGTCCCAGCCATTCTAACTTTTCAAGACAAATATCAAACGTTCTTCGCTTAACAAATCGCCATGGCGTAGGCCTCTGTGTTCACCACCAGTGGACACCTTCAAAATTCCAGCATACGATGGTCTCCCCTCCATGATGTCACGTCGTGCTCCATGTTCAATGCCCTCCGGGCAGAAGACGTGTTGACACGCAGAAGAGAAGCTTGGGGGCTCACTCGTGACTCTGCTCCATGGCTGTCCATGAGGAGAAGCTGAGAAAAACAGTAGTATCTTGACTTGCCTAGATGAAGCGCATCAGAAACATGAAGGAAATTGAAAAGATTGGCTTCGGTATTGTCAATGTCCGCCTGCGCCGATTCCGAGGGCAATCAACTCAACAGACAGAGGAACGTCGCCAAGCCATAATTTTTACTCTATACCGTTCAAACCGAGTCCTCCTGCCTGGCAGCCTGGGAGGCAAGAAGGTTTCATGTGCCGATCGATACAAAAAAGGGATCAACGGAAGCTCAGCTACGGCGCGATCTAGTCGCCAAATCATCAGAAGTGTACCGGATTAAAAAACAATACAAACGAAAGTCGCCAAGCCATAATTTCTGTTAATTTTCGTTTGCATTGTTTTTTAAACCGGTACACTTTTGATGATTTGGCGACTAGATGATATCGCGCCGTAGCTGAGCTTCCGTTGATCCCTTTTTTGTATCGATCGGCACATGAAACCTTCTTGCCTCCCAGGCAGGAGGACTCGGGTAACGTTGAACGGTATAGAGTAAAAATTATGGCTTGGCGACGTTCTTCTGTCTGTTAAGTTGACTGCCCTCGAAATCGGCGCAGGCGGACACGGGCCGGAGACTAAGGAAGAGAATGGTGGTAATGAAGGACGATTTGGATAGGGCGCAGTCAAATAGGAGCTCGGGACAGGCTGCGAATCGTAATGGGTCGATTGGTAATGCTCAGCCTCCCCATTAAGCGAAAACTGGGGTTGCAAGTGTATGTATCAGGCTATCAGTATCTGGGGGAAATGATTCAGCTGTTAGTTGATAAGTAAGAACTCAACAGCTCAAACGCCATCAGCAAGAATTTCAGATGCAGGTGAACCTCGAGCGCTGCTGCGTTTTCGCGCGCACTCCCATCTAGCCACAAGATCAAACGACGTCCTCGTATGGCTTCGATAGCACGCCGCACGCACGCGGACGAGGCCACTGGGGACAGGTCGAAATCAAGACGCAGTCGAAAACCGACATTAGGATAGTTGAAACGTACCTTATCACCCAGAGCCAGAGCAGTGTGAACACTGAACCGTGAAATTGTGAATGTGAAGAGTTTGAAGATAAGGTGCGGGAGCGCAATTCCGTGGATTCTGACGTGGAATGGGAGTATGGGTCCATGGGATCATTGGGATGTAGGCCCTAGGGCCTATTTATGTACTCCTCAGATCGGATATCGAACGACGAATACGACGTTAAGCTAAGAGCAATATTCTCCACAGGAAAAGCATGAGAGTACGTACAACGTTCTGTGCACGGAGGGGTGTTTGGAGTGTTTGGGTGAAGAAATGATCGCACATCTACCTACCTACCTCTCTTCAGACTCCGGGAAGGAGATGGCAGGCAATTTCCCGGGCCGGAACGGTTATACCAAGTGGAACCCGGGCCGAGCGGCCCGACAACACTATCCGGAATTCCGAACCATGCAAAACGCACGTTGAGGTTTACCGTTTGTGATACTATGACAGGCCCTGGTCTGCCTATCAATATATTTAGGCAAAACAGAAGAAATCGTGTGGCGACGCGTAGCGGAGGCGCACATTTCGTGTTTGCCTCTTTATGCTCCATGTTACCATTTGTGAGACAGTGTGGAATATGATGATAGATGATGCCTGAGATGTGAGGCTGCAACATCGGGTGCAGGTGCAAAGCCGAATGTGCCGGGAAAGTATGCCGGAAAAGGTTGAGAAAGGTCTCAAATAAGGTTGTATTGAAAATGGGGAAAGGTCGTCACCGCCCCTGAGAGATTGGTACCAAAGAAAAGATAATACAGTGATTGATCAGATCAAAGTAAAAGAAAAAATGGCGCAAACTGAAAACGCCGGGCTCATAACCTGTGAGACAGTGTGGAATATGATGATAGATGATGCCTGAGATGTGAGGCTGCAACATCCAACACCATTTGTTTATACCGGTATGGTGTGGAGTCAGTCCAGCTTTCTGGACCTGTCATTGGTCAGTACACTTATCGGTTCTTATCGGTCCTTATCAATCCTTATCTCCTCCCTTCAGTTTTGCCTATTTTTGGCGCGCTCTGGCACAGCTTCGCGTCACTGCATTTTTTTCTAAGCACTCGAAGTGCATCTATGTTTCTGTGGCGGAAGAAAGCGTCACTAGTTCGTATTCGTAAGAGACCGTCCTGCACATGAGGATGCATGGCGCCTCGCCGGTAGGAGAGAAGGTCCTAAAGTATGTGTTGGAATCGCTGCCCTCAACGGCACTAGCGCACATGTAGCCGCGGACAGCTGTCCGTGGCTACTGCCACCTGTATGCGCTCTCGGACAACTGCCCGCCACCTGTGCGGGGCGCGGGGTCACTGTGCGAAGCCGACACACCTCGTGGTACATCACCACGAGGTATGGCTGTCCACTCTTTCCTTTCTCTCTCTTTTATTAGATAGCTTCCATGAATACAATAGATTGTTCATGTCAGTCCACCCAACGCGTATACCTACGCAACCCTGACGGATTTACCCTGACGGATTTGTTTCAACAGTATGTTATGGACAGTCGCGCCGGCAATGACGTGGGCGACTCGCGAGTATAGGGAGGCCTTACCGTATCATGTATGTAGTGTTGATGCTAGCTGAAGTTGCCTCGTCGGACTTGGAATTCAAACTTTTCGGCCCCTTGTCTATTCGAGATCAACTCATTCAGAGTCTTTTAGAGAAGTAATCCGGTCCCGTTTAGACTGTCGTGATTGAACGCTGTGTAGCTTCGGCGGGGCCCTCCGTCCTCGAGGCCGAAGGCTGGAAACAACCAAGTGAACCTCGAAGCGTTCGAAGGAGAGTCGATTCGATCCGTCTTCGAGGCACTGTGCATCAGGTGGGCATGAAAATCCAAGGAAGCAAACCCTCTGGAGTCAGGAACAGATCTATCAGATGGATTGAACAAGGTATATACGTGGGCGATGCACGATCGTGTATTCGTAGTTGTCATATTTGAGATCAAAAGAGCGACATTAGATAGATATCGGGAACGAGGCGAAGCCCTTCATGGTATCCCATCACCCGCGGCGTTAAGAAGGCTGTATTCAATATATGACTGCGTATGCACACAATCAATGTGACGTAGTGAGGTAAGAAAGTGTCACGGCTATCAATCGGTAGTTTGGAAGAAAATAGTTACGAAATTGCATTACAGACAATGACAGGTTCGGCAACAAGACGATACAATACTCATAATAAAATTTACAATGAATGGTGATTGGTGAAGGAAATGTATTACATATTAACAACGGATGGAGAAAAGGGGGTATTCACAAGATATCTCGGTCTCAGCCATTCTAACTCTTCAAGACAAATACCAAACGTTCTTCGCTTAACAAATCGCCATGGCGTAGGCCTCTGTGTTCACCACCAGTGGACACCTTCAAAATTCTAGCGTACGATGAAGGTCTTCCCTTCAAGATGTCACATCGTGCTCCATGTTCAATGCCCACCGCGCGCGGCGCAGAAGACAAGTTGACACGCAACGCAGAAGCCTGGGGGCTCACACTGCTCCATGGCCGTCCATAACAAAAAGCTCGGAAAATTGGTAGTCATGACTCATGACTAAATGAAGCGAATTAGAAGGATGAAGGAAATAGAAAAAAGGTATATACGTACACGTATCGACTTCTGCTTGGCCAAGTCTTTCGCACCGACGTTATTTTCTCCTCTCCGACGTTGCGATAGATAGTTGACCAGTCCGTCTCACCTCGTCGTGATGCTACTGGACACCCGTCGCCGTCATCTACTTTGAGCATCTTTCCTGTGGCGTCCGCCGTCTGGTGTTCGATAGTTGGCAGCAATGCGCTGATGCCTCGATGGCTTTGAGAAATGGATCTATCCCCCCAGCCAGAGAATGCCGAAGGAAACGACCGTTAGGACCCGAACCCGGACCCGACTGGTTCGGGCTATTTCTTATTCTCAAGCTGTTGCCTCAAGTATCTGTTCTCCTCGGCTTGTTGCCGTATTATTCGCTGTGATGCTTCTCTCTCTTGCCGTATTATTCGCTGTGATGCTTCTCTCTCTTGCCGTCGTGCTTCGTCTGCTAGCCGTAGTTTTTCTTCAGCTGCCTGTTTATCTGCTTTCGCTTCCTTGTACTTGTCCTCCATTTTTTTTGCCTTCTCCCGGGCTTGTTTTTCTTGTCGTTTTACTCGGGAGAGTTCCGATGATCGGGCATTTGAGTTCCGCTTGGCCTGGGCTTCCTTCGACCCTGGGTAATCGTCCCGCTTTACAAAGACCGGTCCTTTACGAGTTAGCACTTCCTGGTATTCCTCTCCGACCGAACTTCCTGTGGCTGCTGGCCTGGCCCCCCTCGGAATCGTCGCAGGCGGACACGGTTCGGGTTGTAGAGAAGAGAAACGACGACTTGGCGACGTTCCTCCGTCTGTTAAGTTGATTGCGCTCGGGATCGGCGCAGGCGGACACGGGCCCTCGAGTATCGAAGAACAAGGCGGCAAAGAACAAAAAGTACTATTTGCAGGTCCAGTCGAATGAGGCGGACCAAGATACCAGGTATCCGAGCATTGGGCTCCCGAAAAATCGGGGTTACCCCTCCTCTCGCCAAATTCGGTGGCGCCACCGTCTCGGTATCGATAAACGCCCGTGTCCTCACCCGAGAAATGCAGCATACGCCCAGCGGAACCCATTTCGGTTTTACCGTCTATCTGTGGGAAATCATTCAGATGTTAGTTGACAAATACGAACTCATTGACTTCAACTCAACAGCTCAAACGCCATTGAACCTCGAGCGCCGCTGCGTCTTCGCGCGTACTCCCATCTAGCCATAAGATCAAACGACGTCCTCGTATGGCTTCGATGGCACGCCGCACGCACGCGACGAGGCCACTCGGGACAGGTCGAAATCAAGACGCAGTCGGAACTCGACATTGGGATAGTTGAAACGTACCTTATCACTGAGAGCAGTGGTGAACCGTGATATTGTGGATGTGAAAATTTCGAAGACAAGGTGCGGGAGCGCAATTCCGTGGATTCTGACGTGGAATGGGAGTATGGGATGTAGGGCCTATTTATGTACTCCTCAGATCGGATATCGAACGACGAATACGACGTTAAGCTAGAAGCAATATTCTCCACAGGAAAAGCATGAGAGTACGTACAACGTTTTGTGCACGGAGGGGTGTTCGGAGTGTTTGGGTGAAGAAATGATCGTACCTCTACCTCTCTCCAGACTCCGGGAAGGGAAGGGGAAGACAGATGGGCAGTATACCAGACTGCGAGGGTGTGAGAGACAATGTCGAGGGGACGCTCCTGAGAATCATGTATGTACTCCGTATGCACGATTCCAAGAACTGGCTGGTAGTGTTGTCTTGCACTCCGCAAGGAACAAAAAAGGATCAACTACCTCTAACCTATGTAGATATGGGCCCATAGGGCTGGAAGTCATACATTCTCTTGCATGTTTATGATGTTCATCATGCATGTAATCGAATTTCGAGGGCATATGGAGTTCCGGACCTTAGCCTATCTTCTCAATGCTAGCCAAATCAAAGTTGGAAGCCGCGCTCTGTTCGTATACGTATGGAACCGCGGCTTGCCCTAAAACAGCATGATCACCCTTCTGCGGTCTCTCGCGCTCCCCAATGCACGGCCAGCCATGTACAGAGTAGCATAAACAGGGATACGATGTTGCAGTGACAGATGGTGACCACTGACTAGTAACTACGAGCCTACCGATCTCGTCACCATGTCGCGAGACATTGTGCAGGAGCTAACTCCTACTTAGACAAAGGAATTCGCCGAGCTCGGTGAGTAGTTGCAGACAGGCTGCCTCGTCAGACGCACCACTTCGCTACGCAACATCACTCAGATTGCCCGGTGTGCTTGATAAATTCCGCGCCTCGGACTTCCACCGTCGAGTCTTTCAAAGCTGTATGGCCTGTCTGGTTCACCGCTTTCTACGCTGATAAGCGTTTTACTCCAATCGCGGGGTTAAAGCCGTAACCTATCCGCCATCAGGATAGTACACCAAGCATCATCAGATTAGTTCCATGTATGAAACAGTGTAGCAGATGATCATATGATGAGGTACTTGCTTGGGAGGCACCGGCCATCAAGCTGAAGCCTTGGGTGATGAGAAGAACTTGAAACGGAGTGGATCGAGTCCATAAGGAGCAGTCAGCGGCGACATAGCCCTTGAGTGGCATGATGCATCTCCGTACATGCCCAGTTAGCTTGACAGTAGCGGCATGTCGGAATCGTCGAGACGATACGACACGAACACTCTGCAGCCAAATCGAGGGGGAAGGATAAAGGGCGCGTGATACATCTTATGCACGGAAATGACAGACATTCGCTTCCAGTTCAGTCACAACCAGGGGGTCTGTCTCGCTCGATTTAGGTCCAGGAGGTCCGGACCGATCCACCCCTCCTGCCCTCGATCGACCTCTCCGGTCTATTCGAGTCTCAAGACAGCCAGGTGGGCTGAGATAGCTAATCCTGCGCTGAAGCACTAGACCCGTCAGTCTTCAGAGAAAGCGGAGGCGGCAGCTTTATCTGCAAAGTCATCCGCTTGTAGCTCTTTTTGCAGTGGCTTCTAGGATATCCTTGCAGATTTTCATTATGAGCCTCTTTTTTTTGAGAATATGAGTTTGACCAAGCTAATAATGAAAACAATCGCTGTTGTCAACCAAATGACCGGCATGGGACCAGCCAGGGCATATAAATATCTCTGCGCCATCGGCTTCGTCAAAGCGTCACAACTCATTGCCAAGGAACAGATCTTCATAGGGCAAAACATCCTAGTGATAATCACGTTCCTTGTCGGCATTCATTCCTATGACTGCGAACGCCGACCCGAAGGCGTGCCACTCGGGGCACCTAATTTAACTGAGTTGACCAGATAGAAACCTAGTGTCATTGACGTGATTTGAGGGGCGTGAGCGTAGCCAGAAGGGCAAAAGGCCAGCTCAACTTGCATGGTGTGATGACCTGCAGAGGCCGAGGATTGTGAGCCCGTGCGAGGCGTCACAGCTGGTGCGTTGGTTGGCAATGGTTGCGGTTGCTAGGGAAGCCATGTGTCAGTGATGATACATATCTTGCCTCTCAGTGCTCACCGTCGGCTAGAAGCGCCTGCCCTCGGAAACTGCACCCTGGTACTCCGTATGTACTGTCTTCTGTCTCCGTAAACCTGGGCGTGTCACCACTCACAAGTTGCATCATGCATGCATCTCATGCCTCATGCTTTCGATTGGACATCGTACCGCCGGAATGCGGCGTGTGTACTCCGTACTCCGACAGGTGCAGCATGCCATCCATGATACAGTGTACTCCGTAGCTCTGGAGTGCACAGCTCGGGTTTCGTTTGTAACTTGTTATTGTAGGTGTGTGCGGGAACGTCGTGTGTGTCGTGCGTCTCGCCCGTGTCGTGTCGTGCGAGTCTTGACAATGTCCAGTCTGCTCAGCCTAAAACAGATCGTTGACTGAGACCAGCTTGGTAATGACAAGATCATTGTGTTTGATTCGTAATACATTCGATTTCTAGAGCGTTTCGTGCCTCTGTTGTTGTTGCTGTTGTTGTTGTTGTATCTGCGTTCGAAATATTCGAGCTCATTTTAGCGGGGGCAGAGGTGCAGTGCAGCCACTGGCCAGCAGTTGGCAGGTTTGGCGCTAACTTATAAAGACACGCTAACTTGTATAGGGGAGCAGCCAAATTCATGCCGTCAGGCGTTAGCTTTGACTCATCCCCACCAAAATCTCGACAACACCAAGTTTGTGACTCTACGACCAGACTACTTGCTAACTTCCGCTTCTGGACAGCATTTACACCAAGACCATCCCGTCCAAAACAACTATGTATCCATCAATGATCAAAACACAAGGCTTTGAACGATGCATTTAGCGGTCTGTCACTCCGTACAACTTACAACTAAAGCTCCGCTTGTTGGAGAGCTTGAACGGTGAGCCTCCAACTCGCATACCTACCTAACCTAGTGAGTGGCGGTCTCACTGGAGCGAATTCGGAATAGAGAAGACATGGATGATGGAGGCTTGGAAGTTGGAAGTCATTGTCGCATCCGCCGTGCGGAGTCTGCCGCGTAAGATACTAGGTACCTAGGTAATATGTATGTAACATGCATACGTTCATACCTCCGTTACCCGTTTCCGACCCGGCGACCCCCAATGAATCTATCACGTGGTAGAGAGATTTCCATACCTAGGTAGCTATGGCTTTCGGTACCTACCTAGGTAGTGAATAACTCCGCAGGTGACATTACTGTGGAACAGCAGTGTCAGTTTGAGTCCGGAGATGCGGAAAAGTTATTGTCAGCGATCGTGCGCTGTCTCCAAGGTAAGTACCTAGGAGTCTCGGACATGATGAGGCAGATAGAATGGAAGCTGACGAAAGGAAAATGGCACAGGCCATTGCTACTGCATACGAATAGGCCGCGAAATAGAGCTCGTTTTCTCGAGCTATAGCGATGAAGTAAAACCCATTACTCTGTTGTAGCCACACAAGGAGTCAGGACATCCGACACAGAGAAGATGAATTTTCTCGTTTGAGACACAAGATGCATTTTGTTGTATCAGTGTCCGTATCTTTACTTTCAGCGACGGGCTGGAACGCTGGAACGAGGATGAAAATCTGCCTACTATTGGTGCCCGATGGTGTACGTACCACCTGTTGGCACAAGGTAGATGCGATGTTATCTACTGGTACAGTGCCTCAGACAAATGCCCAGCCAACACATCTCAGACCTTGAGGCGCCTCCGATAGATTCCGGAGTCCCGGACACACAAGGTACCCCGGCCTTCGTCATTCCCGTCAAGCTACGAATAGGTACATTTTCGTGAACGAATCTGCATTGTGCACATAGCGACTAATGACGGAGCAGCGATGCACACCGTTATAGTCTATGTACCCATGGAGTACAGGCAAGACGTTTCACTCATGAAGGCGGGTGAACGGGCCGGAAAGAGTGAAAAACGGCGCCCTTGCACCAACATGGACGCTCATGTTATGTAGGTACATACCTATGTACTCCGTACTCCGCATGCGAAATGGTCCACGTGAAGTAAAGGTCGCAATCGGTTACAACTTACCATTTGAGATAATGAGTACCTGTCAAAGCGGACGAGTGGACCGTTGACCCTGGCACAGCCTTGCAATCAGCGACCGGCTTGCCGCTATCATGTCCCGATCGAGGATGGAAACGCCGGAACAGCTCGCCGATGGGCGATATAAGGTAAGGTACTCCGTAGTGAACATGCGTATGTAATATGCAAACGTGTACCTAAGTACCTTGCTACTGACAGTATGACAGCGAGCGCAGGAGTCCATCATTGGTCATGCAGTTTTAACTTACGACCAAGTACAATTACGAATCTGTCTCGCAAAGAGCATTTTTTTGCGACGCGAGATCGCGATGCCGCCGGATCACGGCTTGAAGTTGTGGCTATGTACCTAGCTGTGTAACTGATGATTGCGCGTGCCGTACAACAACCTTGAGCCAACATACCCCCTTACCTACATCCTGTAGGGCGGAGGCCCGTGGGTCATTGGGCCACTGCGGCTCTTCTTCAAGGCAAGGGCCAAGCGGTTCAGTGTTGGCCATCATTATTGTGTAGCATGTTCATCATTATAGGTAGGCATGTTCATCGATATAGGTAGGGATGCTCATCGTTATAGGTAGGGAGGGGTGGTGATATTGCCGAGTACTGACTTCTGCGTCACAACTTCACAGCTTGGCCTTCCAAGGTATGCCATCGTACGACGGGTTAGTCTTCGGCGGCGTTCGAAAGCTCTCCCGCCGGCCGTGCTTCGTCGTGAAACCACGCTTATGTACGGGAGTATGTACTATACTCTGTACGAAGGTACATTCATGCCCATTCCAGGGCTCACGGGATTGATTCGTCTATGGCCTTCGCAAAGGTTGAGGCGTTACGCCGAATCAGCGGATGATTGATCGGATCTGGTGCCCAACTTTTTGTCGAGCCAAGATGGATTCCGCATTGACTTCGATGGCCGTCTTTGGACAGCGACCTGCGATGGTGAGAACCGCATTACCAACAGTAACCATGATCAGTTCCGCCGGTCATGTCACGGCTCAAGTCTCGCTGTCGACTAGAAACATTACATGTACTCCGTATGGGCTACGGAACCGAGCCCGTCCGGCGTCATCACGTCTGAGGAAAGGCGGACTGGAACTTTTCAGTTTCAACATGCGAGGAATCGAGATGCCCTGCAGGCTGCGGGCTCCAACTTGAGCCATGACTCACAAGCGCAGAAGCGAAGCGCTCTGCGACAGAGCCTGTGTGGCAGCGCCGCAGCGGGGAAGTCGGGGACAATCGTTGCAGACTCGGAGATGCAATTGACGTCGCATGCACATCAGAGAAAACAAACAAGCGTGTACGGAGTAGAGCAGAATCAGCAGATACTCCGTATCGCATATTCTTGTACAGAGTACTCCGTACGTATACCAATCATTCATGATCTCAGATCGGCTCATATCCGTGCAGCACATCCGACCAAGAGACGCTTTATGTATACAACCCGGGCCGGAGCAGGATGAATAGTCGAACCCACAAATTAACAGGCTTCCGTTCAATGCAGGCGAACAAGATGCTCGGGCCTCTCGAGACGAAAGCCTGACTGGATACCAGATCTAGACGGAGCAGAGTCGCAGACTAGGGAGGAAGAACCATCTCGGAAACACTCAAGAGTCAAGAGACCACAGAAACCCGTTATCCGAGTTGTCCAGCCACCCAGTTTAAGTCAGAAGTACTCTTTTGCTGGGTTCCGTTTATACAGACGCGCCAAGTCACAGTTGACGTCCTACGTAAGCTGTCTGGACTCTGCATGCGCGTGGCGCCTTGGCGATGCGCGCATGAGGCATAAACAGCAACAAGCAAATCCGCCCCGCACTGGCTCTGCAGCAACATCGCCTCGAAATGAAGCGGCCTCGTTTATGTACGAGAGAAGTTGCTTCTTGTCGGCGACGGGCGTGTGTCCTCAGAGTGGATACATATGTACTCCCTTTCTGTCTCAACACGTTTTCTCCGATAGGTACTCCTTTCCCCGTCCATCAGCAGCCATATTCACCGCCGAGGACATGTTAGATGACGTTCCCCGACCCCAGGCGAGACTTGTAAGACTCCATCAAATAATCACTCCGTGCATGGGACACACAATCATGTGACTACGTGACTGGGTACAGTTCGAGACCGACGGCAAGTCAATGAGAAGCAAGTTGAGACTGTCTGGATGTTGTAACTTGTCTACAGTCTGAGTGAAAAAGTCGGAAGTCCTGGACCCCTGGCCGTTCGAAATCGGGAGGCCTAATAGATCAGAACGCTCAGAGCTGATCATCGATCATCTGATTCATCAAAAGTGTGCCGATTTGTTTCTGGCTCATTTCCGTGTTTCTCGGACTGGTCACTGTGAGGTTCGAAATTCGAAACGTCCATCACTGGGCTGAAGCTTGTCGCAGTTCCAAACTTCCAAGAATCCAAAACACTGGTGACTGGGCAACAAAAAACTGATTTGAATGGAAAATATCTGGCGTCTCATTTAGGGCACGAAAGTCGTCAGAAATCCAATACGACGCACCAGCTTGCAAGTATCGTGAACAACCGTCAACACGTCGCCTTCTGAGAAGAGCTTTTAATTGTGCCTCAGCAACGATATCAACAGATTTTACGTGACCGTCACAGATCCTGCACAGCCTAGCCTCCTGCCTAGGTATGTCCTCGGCGCACCTCTCTTCTTTTCTTTCTGCTCCCTAGTTATATTCTTGTACGGGGTACATAGGTAAAAGTTTATTAGGCAATACATAGAGCTTCATCGCCGGCTCCCTCAGCCCTCAATGTGCCCGCTGTGACTAGCCCGTGAGTCCATTGTTCACGGTTAGAGCTACGCCTACTTGAGATAGCAAGCTTTGGCACTGTCATTTATGTCAAACAACTGAGGACAAGTTACAACTCCACGACTCCACAACTCAAAGTTCAAACGACGATTAACGACGATTAACGCCGTCTCCAGAACTGTGATCACTCTCGCAATGGCTGCCCTTCGCAGTCTGCAGAAGAGCAGCAACTTGACGTACGGCTACTCGCATGTCTACTCGATGACGAGGATACAGGCGACAGCGACTATCGCTTTCTGGTGTACGGACAACATTTTAAGTATGTTTTCACAGCACCAGGCACGTTTTGCGGGTTTGATGAGACCGACCGTCTCTTTGAACCAATCTTACTGCCTTCATCAGGACTGAGTCATTGAGAAAGTACTGCTCGCCGAGGTGAAATCCCTTTAGCATAAAGTCAAGATTACCAGTGTCCACGTCAAACCGAACGGGAGCGAAATCAAGAAAGCCGCTAGGATATATCACGATGTGTCTCTTGAGTGAGATTCTCTAATCCACGTCCAAGCAAAGCACCTCCTTTGTTTATTCCTCGTTCTGCCTAGAATCCTCATAATCTCGTCGACGTCTGCGTCATATCATATGATATATCTTGCTATTATCGCTCAGCTTGACGTATTGTCGGCACTTGCTAAGTTCGCATCGGAGCCCTCCCTTTGATAAATACCACGACTTCCCTCCCACACCATGTGACTTTCACACATATGAACTACATTGGGAAGGTTCTCCTTCGTCAGAGGATGGCACTTGACATTGGTGCCCTGACGCGCAAGGCATTGCTTGAACTCTGCCGGCCTCTTGCACCCGCAGGTATACGTGAGATAGGCTTGGACGCACATTGTGCCAGGTTTTCGGTGTGGTTTTTAGCGGCGATATGATCTGGGTGCAAGCATGCAAGTTAGTGGCGATCATGGCATTTGTAGGCTTTTCGGAGATCAGTTTTTGGACGTACCTAGGGAACGACGGCTTGAGGGTATTAGACAGGCCAAAAGCGAGCGATACAATTAGGTGCTGACTTTGGAGACTAGAGTGTATTTCATATGCTGATGAGATTTCTGGTCTTTCTGACCTTTCATTTTACTTCATTTTACAATACCTGTCAGGGGCAATGTGCACAGTTGTCCGTCACACATTGTGAACAGTGAGACAAGTGGCAGGGAGTGGGTCCGCAAGAAGTCAGAGATTGCGACAACCAACCCCCCTTGGCAAAATACTCCGTACCAGGTACCTATGTGACTTGTAACTCACATTCACGCGCCAAAAAGTGGGCGAGAATGAGAGCTTTTCAAGATACATATTTCTTCCCTCGCTTGTGGCTGTCACCTTTCCTCAGCCATACTCAGCTACAGGGAGCGGCATCTGGAGTCCTTTTCTTCCATCACACCCCCCCTCTTCCTTCACCCCGACCCCAGCCCCCGCCCTCAATCCGCATCGGGTTCACCGTTCCATGGCTGCAAGGGTTTCTTTGTTGTTTTAACGCATGTCTCCACCTCGGCGCCCCCCACTGTATGTACTCCGTACTGTCACGGATTCACGCGTTCACCTTGTCCCCGCGCATCGGTGTCACGCAAGAGAATGGCACAATGTGTGCGTCTGAATTGTAAGGCAGATTTCATAGCGCAGCGTCGTTCTTCTGAAACTGTCGCGGTAGTACATATTACTCTGTATGGTGTCATCTATGATCTGAGGCGCAAAAACACTGTCAAAACACTGGACCAACCCAACGGGCCCGGCCGGGGATAACTGGACCGGACATGGGGGAAGTTGCGGGATCTGGGATCTCGGCCGCTTCCCGAGCGCCCGCCCCGGCGTAACCCCCTTGTCGTCGTTGGATCGGCGATGGACATGGATGATAGGCCTCGTCTTCGCCTCTTTGCATGATGTCTCGCGAGTTGTCACACCTGCCCCGCTCCCGCCCCATCTCTTTGTTCCTCTGGCTGCATAGGTACCTAAGTATGTACTTGTGTACATTAGACGACATGCGCGCGCCTACGTACAGTCTACAGAGCATACTTGTTGCTTCTTGTTTTTTTTGTTCTCTTTCCTTTGCGGAGTATCTTCTTTTACTTCTGGGCATTGAAGTAGGTACCTATGTTGTCGAACAGGATGCTTCGCATTTCCGGCCGGCGGTTGGACATTTCCAAAGAAGATCGAGGGTCAGTGTCCGCATTGGGATAAGTACCGGGACCGGGTTGGGCCTCGGGAATGCCCGGCCCATAAGGCCCGGGACCGCCCGGTCGCGCGCGATGGATCATCATCCTAAGTATGTACCTATGTATGTAATTTGAGGGCCGGTATTGTTGCACAAAAGAATGGGCGCAGCCGTCTGACCACTCTGATGTGCTTTGTATACCCCTATATACACTCTGATGTGCTTTGTATACCCCTATATACCGTGCGACAGGTATGTACTTACTACTTTGGCAGGATTGCAATTTGCATGTATGTACTGCATTATACTCCGCAAGTATTTTTCATGTCTTTTGTTCTTGTTCCGTAGCAAAAGTGTGTTGTGGACATCTCTGTATCACCGCGTTGTCCCGGGTGTTTGTATTCAAGCTTCGAAGTTCCAAGTTCCAGCCAGTGGCTGCCACTCCGGATTCCTTTGTCCCACAGAGCCAAAAAGAAAAAAAAGCTTGCTACAGCCTACATGTACGGAGTAGGTACGTGGAATTCAATGTACATGCACTCCGTAGATACTTTCTACATACGGAGAGTATTCCGAGGCCGGTAGTTCAACGTCATCTGGTTTGTTGTGTCACTGTACAGACAGTCAACACGGCTGATGACCACAGGCAATCACTCGCTTTGAGTCTTTGACGTTCTCCTGGTATCAAACCACCCCATCATCCACAGCTTCCTGAATTCTGATGATAAATATTCGGTACGTACCGTCGAACCTGTTGACTGCTCGACCTTTATAGGGTAGTTGAAGCTCCATCATCCGCTTTTCCTGACCCCTTCACAGCGTTCCGTGAACCGCAATGTCAACTCTGTGGAATGCGACCTTTCTACGGGCAACGGAGGTATATGCTGTTTTGACCTGTGCAGATGCCAGAGTTGAAACCTGAGCCTTGTCTGAAAGTCGAAGGATTGATTCGTCACTCGTGCCAATTGATCCCGATCCGGCGGGGCCCTAAAGACTGTCAGCGTGTCAAAGAGGGAAACCGTGCGAGTTTGTACTTTGTAAATTGTAGTATCGTGCCACCGCCATCAATTACTAAAGCGTCAAATGATATACTCTCCTCGACGCTCGTTGAACCTGCCAGTCGTCCAAAGCCACCGGGCATCAACACAGTCGATTTGTGGACTACGACATTAGGCTAGGAAGTGCATCGATGATAGGATCGTCACTCAGGAGGGATCGTAAGAATAGCATGAAGTTTCCACAGTTATTGGAATACGAAAGGGGAAGGGAGGTAACGGCGAAGCAACACAGATCATCATATAACAATACTTACAACACAACCACTCATGATTCATCACGCCATTCCATCATCATCAAACAACATCGTAAATAAATTTCACGTCACTGACCAGGCTGTTGTTGACTTGGTCTCACAAATATCGATGCATGCATGATAAGAAAAGTGGTGCGTGACGCACACAACCACAGGTCGTATGAGTATCTTCTCTTGGGTCAATGGTTGGTCTATCTCCGAGCCAGAAGGCGCAGAGGCCAGCTTTAGTAAGGTGTTGTGCCCGCTGTGTGGCATAACTTCTATCCTGCGAGTGCAGCTCCAACAGACGTACGGAGTATTTGTGCTACATCGTATTGCACATCTTCTATTGAGCTGTATCGCATTATGGATTATATATCATTTCCTATATGACCCATGTCTTCTAGGGACAATCATCCCCTCTATTTCACCGCTTCAACCTCCGGAAAGGATGCGCCTCCGTATTAAACACCCACTCATCTAGACTCAACACATGAGGCTCCTCAAAAATCAAGTAAAAGTACTTGAGCGTCTCCGCGAGCCAGAAACTCTCCATCGAGTCCGCAAGCGAGGGCTTTTGTCCCGCGGGTGGGTTTACGTCGCGGACAGCGCTGTAGGCCAGAGCTGTAGAAGTCATGGTGTCGATGGCCTTCCACATCTGCCAGGCCTTTTCTTGCCAGGCGCGGTCGCCGGTGATGCGGTACATGATGAAGACGCTCTCGATGGCTTCGGGGCGTAGGATGTAGCGGGCGTCGCCTATGGTGGTGAAGGAGGGGGGCAGATTTTCTTCTTGGATGATGGATTCGGCTTTGTTTCGGTTCGCATTCGGGACAGAGTGGGCGTTGAGGACTTCTTGATGCCAGACAGAAACGTCCCAGGGGCAGGAGTCTTGGTCGTTGTTGTCGTTGTCGACGTGGCCGACCTTGGATTGCGACGAGGTGGAGGCCGGACAAAGAGTGAGGTAGAATGCTTCAGGCATTACGCCCCGAGGAAAGGCATTGTAGGCCCAGACGCAGCCATCTGTGAGTTTAGTGCCATCCGAGACGTGTTGTTGGCTCTGAATGAGCCGGCCGCCGAGCGCGAGCATGCCGCCGGCAAAGCACGTCAGGTGGCCGGTGGCCGGTCTAAGCTTGACATTACGCGAGGGATCTTCGGGGTCCATGGAAACGAAGCCGGCGAAGAGTATGTCGGCCTTGTCGGGGGTCATGGGCCGAAAGAAGAGGTGCTTCCGGGCGGTGTCGATGCTCTTGGTATACATGTCGTGGTAGATGCCCGTCTGCTGGCCAAGCAGGGCCATCATCTTGGGTATGTACTCGTACGCGCTATCGGCCATACCGCCGAGGGTATAGGTCGCGCCGGCGTCAAAGTATTCTTTGACGGGATCGACAACGATGGGCCACATACCACGCAGCTTGCTCATGTCCTGCGACTCTGCCAGTAGTTCGCTGATGTGCTGCACGGCGTCGTAGTACTTTGGGTCCTTGGTAACGAGGCTGAGGCGCGTAAACTCGAGAACGAGCGAGCCAATCTCAGCGAGCAGCGTCGTGCTCGAGGCCGTTTGCTTGGCGCCACGGGCCGCTTCGTGCAGGTTCCAGCGCGTCACGGGCAGATGGTTGGGCGTGTCAAATGCCTTGTAGAGTAAGTCGCCAACATTGTGCGCCTTTGTCAGCAGCCGCTCGTCGCCGCTCAGATCGTACGCCGACAATAGCCCGCCCAGGAATCGAATCGCCGTCTCGAAAACGTTGATCTCGCGGTCCTTGGTGAACAGAAACAAAGCGTTCTGGGCGACATCGTACACGGCTTCATCGAACTCGTCCTTGAGGCCCATTATCCAGAGCGTGTCGAGCGCATCCACCAGCGTGGCGCCCCATCCACCAAATGTATCCTTTGCACCGCCCGATACGGGCGCGACCTCGTCGTGGAGCCAAGCATACTTCTTGTACGCCCGCCACGACTTGACAAACGAGTCCTTGATGTCCTGTTGGCGGGCCAGGCGAACCTGCTTTTCGGCGGCGGTCTCGGGCGCAAACTCCTGGGCTTGCACAGGCGGCAGACTATCGGCGGCAGCAGTAGGCAGAGGTCGAAAGGTCGTCACGGGATAATTGTGGCGGATGGTCCTCCAGAAGTAGTCTTTCTCGGGCTCGTACGGCTGGGGTCGGGTGGTGACGGGCTTCACGGGTAGCTTGCCGGTGCTCGCGGCGCTGAGGTCCCAAGCTCGCCATATGGTCAGCAGAGCGAAGAGAGCCAGGAGGGCAGACAGAATCCTCCGCCGTCCGAGACTGATCATGATGGAAAAGGGGACATGGATGGTGGTGGCGGGCGAGATCGCCAGGCCAATGTGCAGCAAAAAAGAGTTGTCAGGTTGAATGTCGTCTGCGGGCGGGTTTGATTGGCCGTCCGTCGGGCCATCATTACAAATTTACACTGCCTCCACAACCACCCACAGCAAAGGCCCCACCTGGAGCTGCTCGCCAATAGAAAACCGGCGCGAAAACACTTGCCCACCCGGCAGCCAATCCACTCTGCCCATGCGCACCACGCAGCGTGGCCTCTGCTTGTCGTCCTCAGCCTCGTTTTCAGCCTCGCTCTCCTCCTCGTGATCGGGGATCTTCCACCTCCCCACGGCCATCTCGCCGCGACTCTTGATAAAACCCTGCGCGTGTCCGCCGAGCTTGACTATCATGCCACGCCTCTCATCGATGTCATGCCCAATTCCATCCTCATACCCATCATACCGCAGCACAACACACTCCTGCTCCGTTCCCCTCTCCACGTTCTCGTCTCGCCACACCTCCTCATAGTCCGTGTCGACCCCCGTGTCAGGATTCACCATCCGTCCCTTTTCTAGCGTCAGCCCGTCTGCCAGAGGGAACATGTCGCCCTCGTCGGGGGGAATGGCGTCGGGTGTCGCAGTGCGAGAGTCGAGCCAGTGCTCGAAGCGGCAGCGACGGATTGTCTCGTCCGGGGTGCGGACTATGGTGGAGGTTGACGTTCCGGCAATGGCCCAGTCGAGTCTCGCGAAGGGTAGGTGACCTGTGTCATGGAGTTTGTAAAACGAGACTAAAGAAAGGAAAGGAGAGAGGACTGAAAAAAAAAGGAGAAGAAAAAAGAAACTGAAGAAATACAGAGAAAGAAAGGAGGACTGAAGAAAAGAAAGAAAGATGGACCATGATCGCTCACGTCTACCAATGATAGACATCGACGTATACCACCAGTGTATTTTATCAATGAAGATCCATGATCCATCAAGGTTACATGTATCCTTCGATGTATGCCATCAAGGTACAATGCCCATTGAGATGTATCCAACAAAACAGACCCCATCAGTGCACCGACGACGCGCGCAAGATGCCGAAATGCAAGGAAACTCATACCGGAACGATCCCTTGCCTCTGCGTCGTCAACCGCCCCGTCAGCCTCCCCCTTCTTCAAAACCCGCACATCGACGAACCGTCCTTGCGGAGAGGTCAGCACCATCGTGCGGGTCGGCTCGCAGGCGGGGCCCGGAATCCACCGGATCGACTTGCGAATCGAGATGGTACCAGCCATGTGGTATGCAGGTTTATGTAGTCGCAGGGGCGGTTACGGAGTACAGCTGGCTCCTAACCCCGACTGGATTATGATGCAGTGTTTCTGGGCTGTGTTGTGTTTGGGCGCTGTTATTATCACACGAAACCGGAGGTCAATGTCACGTGGCTTGGTGCCTCCAACGGAGATGAGATGATTGGCCCCTTGGGGCCAATTTACATGTAGCAGCGCGTACGGGCGCGATTTCCCACCTTCATCGCCCTGGCACCATCTTGCATATTCGGGACTGAGAACCACAACGATCAGCTCTCGCTTAGCACAGAGAATTGCAATCCATTATCTGCCCTGGTCTCGCATTCAAGACAGGAAACCATGGCTTCTCCGCCCGGAACGAACGTTACGCCACTGCAGGCCAGGGAAACCCGCAAAAGGACCTTGTCAATGTCCACCGCGCACGATCTGGCCGTGGACGACCCGCAGAATCACAAGAAGATACAACAACCCGTGGCATCAGTACACACCAGATGCTCCCTTAGCAGTCGGCCCTCGCTGCAAAACCTGCCGCTGGAATTGCTCGAGAGCATTTTTCTGTACTCGGCGAATCTGGCTCTTCCTCGCTCGTGTCCTTCGCTAGGGGCCAAACTTTCCAGTAGAATTACGCGTCTTCGGTTTTTCATGACAGGATTCCATGATACATGGGACCAATGTTTCGGCAATCCAATGTCTTGGGTGAACTATGAGGGGTGGGAGTCACGGTTTAAGGACGACTTTCCTCTCCAGGTACAGTCTATCTGATGGGGGACTCCCTCGCGCAAGCGCCATGACCCGAGTCCCGTTTACTTTTTTTATCCATCCTCTGACATTTCCCAAAGTCCGACTTACTATCAATGCCCTGGGTGGACATCGAATTCATTCTCGAAGCACAGCAGGCTTGGGCAGACAAATATGCTCGAGGCAGATGCTACCAACACTGGGAGGAAAGAGCATTGGCCACACCAGTACCAGATCTTTACGAGAAGAGCTTCCATGCCCACAACCGATACATGCAGCATGTGCTTCAGCATGAGAAGGAAACGTGGAAGTTCGATGCGCGCGCTTGCTTTGAGGCCGACTACGAGCGAGCTCTTCAAAGCCCGCCTTTTCGAACAGGTTTCGGAGGCAATGTATCATTTTGTATAAAACCGGAAATTCATCCGTATGTGCGTATACCCGTGGATCTTCTCGACGGACCCTGGGACGAGGAGAAGAAACGTCGTCTGTTCTGGCTCGTCCGGGCAGAGATCATGGTGGAGTTAGTCGTGGAGGATGACGGAATTGAGGATATCTGGAAGGTGGTTATTGCCTGTATTAACGCTGTGATGATATCTCCTGAGAATCCGGACCCTCTCCTCATAAACTGCCTGATTGCAGCCTGGACCTTCAAGCAAATCCCGAAAGATGATGCGTACGATGTACTCGTCAAGCTGTCGGAGCGCGTCGAAAGAGGAGGTGACACGCAGGATATCAGGAACGTTATGGAATATATAATCACGCGGATTCATAACCAAGTGCGGTGGTGGGACAACGAGTCTGACGACAACTCTGACGACTGTGACTACGTCGAGTGGGATGTAGCTATATAGCGGCCCGCAAAGGAGCAAATGAAAATGGGCTTCATGGGGTGCATGTCGGTTTGCGTTTTCCATCGGAATTCCGCCTCTGAAAAGCGCCAAGCTGTATGGCTCAACCGTCCCAAGACGTTGGCGGATTGTGAAACATTGCTGATCGAGAACTTCAAAAATTGAAGTCACGCCAGACGCCGACGGGTCTGCAGGACTTGGACTCGCGTAAAGTGGAAAAGAGGATGCGCGCTTGAGAATCGAGAACTTCAGAGATTAAAGCTACGTTAGACGCCAACGAACGCGACGCATTCCTGAGTAGGTAGTGGGATTATGCTTTGCAAGACTTACACCGCGTAAAGTGGAAAAGAGGATGCGCGCTCGGGGATGCAATGCATCTATTCTAGAGCTTCAAAGATTGACGTCCCGTTGGACCCAACGGACGCGATTACATCGTGTAAAAAAGAGGACGCTGGGGCTAGGCGAATTAGATTAGTGCTTCGCCAAAATCGCTACGTACCGTAGAACAATCTTTTCCCAGCTTTTCCTCCAAGCCATCATGAGCATACACGTTGTACATAGAGTCATTCTATGATTGCACCGGAAGTCTGAAGACCACAAACATGGGCGACGACGGAGATCTCCGAGAACAGGCTAAATGTGTTAGTTACCCAACTATCCTGCGTCTAACCCCCTAGCGCAAATTTCATCCAGCCCAAGTCCGGAAAGTGGATACGAGCCAGGAATATGCGCGAAGGAAGGCGCGTTGAAACTTGAGAGGCTGGGCAACACAGGGAAGGGGAAGGGGTCTGGCTCCTGACTCCTGAGGAGAACCTCATTGAGAGGCTGGACAGTGCGGGTGAAGTGTTACGGCCACAACCTCAGTTTGCACGTCTCAGTGCGCAGCGTTGTCTGAGGCGACTTTCATTCCGCATATATTATATACAAGTCGACTCCTGCGCTCTCAAGAGATGAAGAACACCACCAACGTTCCCATTGAGATCATCGACCGTTCCCCTCGCTGCCAAATCTTTTTCGCCTCAGCCCCCAATTCTAAATTTTCATTGCCACGAAGTTCTGTCACTTTTTCAGTTTCCACCACCCGCAATGTCTTTGTCATCCCGCTTCATGGAGGAGTACCTCACCAAGACGTCAAGCCAGCAATCGCAGGCTTCTTCATCTCAGATGACGACCTCGGACCTCTCTTCGTGCCGTGTACTCTCTTCTCCGCCACCGCCAACCGCGAGTGAGAGAGGAAAGGCCAAGGCCAAGGCCATCAAAGGTGACGTGTACGACGCGTATCTAGCGCCGCAGCATATCAACAGATCCGGGGTGAAAGACAGGGTCCCTAACAATGTTTCATTGTTCACTTACCAAGGGGAAATTTATGTCCGACACAAAGTGGTTTCCTCGATCGCGTATGTGGGCAAGAGATCTCCCATTTGGCTGTATGGCGAGGCAGTCCATAAAGAATCCGAATCTGGCTCCGCCCTAAGCTGGTACTGCTACTACTGCGAGCGCGACAACCGCCCTCAATCCTTCCGACTCGCTGACGGTGGCGGCTGTGTGCGCCACTTGAAAAAAGCCCATGGGTACAACGAGGAAACGAAGTCGTTCCCCGAGAAGAGGTCTCTAGACCAAATCTCACAGGCTGGCGGAGCTGACGCCAGTACCGCCTCTGCGAACAGACTGATCCATCCAAAGGATCGACTGTCCGACATGTCCTGTTCAGGCAGACACTAACGAATTTCTTTATACATTCTCACGCGCCGTTTTACATGGTAGAGAACCCGTACTTCCGGGAATTGATTGAGTTTTCGGGTACGAACAATCGAGATCTGCTGCCACATTTGAACGATGCACTTCTGTGGACTAATCGAACTCAATCAATTCCCGGAAGTACGGGTTCTCTACCATGTAAAACGGCGCGTGAGAATGTATAAAGAAATTCGTTAGTGTCTGCCTGAACAGGACATGTCGATCCTTTGGATGGATCAGTCTGTTCGCAGAGGCGGTACTGGCGTCAGCTCCGCCAGCCTGTGAGACTCAGGATGTGCCTGTGCTTCTGCGGTGGAAGCCTGAAGGAAGAGTCGATACGACTCGACTGGCCTAGCGATACATGCAATGATTCCATCTTGTCGCAAAAAGCAAAATCTTTTTGGAAGTGCGTACGGCGAACCTAACCATCAGCATTGTGAGAGTATGAAGACGAAGCTGAACGAGAAAACAGAGTGGCAGTCTGGCAGATAAGCAATCAAGGCCGCGCCGCCGCGGATTGTGATACATCCCACTTTACCGTGCGACGGCCGCGCTATGTGTTAGTGGACGAATGTTTTGCAAGATCGCAGACCTCAGCCCGAAAATAACATTTGTGATTTTCCTCGTTGTCGAAGAAGAGCACGAGTCGGAACGACAGCGACCACTCGTTTTCTCTTTCTGAGGGTCACACCATGGTATAGTACATACAGCTACGAAGTTAATGCGCTTCTCGTGACTCTTTGTCATTTGACTTTTGGATAAGCTGTATGTCACGATATTGCCCTTCAAAATAAACGAGTGGTCGCCGTCGTACTTCTCCTCGTGCAGCCAAGAATAACCACAAATCCTGTTTGTGAGCTGAGGTCGGCGCATGGCGTGATCAGAGGAGGCTCTAGGAGCCTAGGAGGGGATGGATGGATGTAGACGATGCATTAGATGATCTCAGACGAAGGCACGAGAAAGCACACGCGGATGGAGAGTAGCCCTAAGCTCATGGGCTCGAGAGACATCATCCTCTCTGAGAGATGTTATCATCTGACATCAAGGCTGATTCTGAAGCTGAAGAATCAAGATCTTACCACAGACACCAACTTTTGCAAATAGCAGTCCCCAGACAAGGCTGTGGAAAATACCGTTGGGCGAGCGACTCTATCCCTGTGCTCAATTGCCCGCCAACGATAATTGGCGGCTCTTAGGCCGATGCGAAGCCCGAACCAATAGGAGACATGGCTTACGGAATATGAATTTTGAAAAAGCTTCCATTCATGCAGAAGCTAAGGGAGTCCCTGAACTCTCTCGGTTCGAAATAATCTCAAAAGATTTCGCCAGTGCGCCACGTAGCCAAGAATTTGGTTCCTAGTTTTATGGACCATGGAAGAAAAGGGCCGGATATGGACATACGGGAGATGATGAAACGCTACCGGGATCATATGACTCAGTATCATCCCCTGGGTTCAAAGAGATTCAGGGCTGGCGTCTTCGTGATAGCAGATGACCGGTCCCGGGTCAGATCTCGCTGATGGTGGTGCATGATGCATCCACCAAGAGTAGGAAGAGGGACGCCTCTGACCCGTCACCCTGCCGCAAGCGCGCCACTCCCAGAGTCCCAAAACGTTCCAAACATCATTACAAACAGACTCCAAAACAGAATACTACAACCACGAAGTCATTGACCACTGACCAGTGGGAAAAAGGATTGCCCAGCTTGCAGTTTGCGTCATAAGCTGGAAACTTGCTTTTACATCAACAAAGAACGAGCCCCTGAAGCGCCTAAATTTAACAAATCACTTGACGAGTTCACCGAATATCCGACATCCGACACCCGACAAGCATGTAATATCATCGCGGTTGAAGGCTTGAAGCCATTGATAATATGATGGCTGATCAAAGCCTGCACAGTGCAAATGGGTTCAAGAATCAAGGCTGCGAGCCTGCGAAGAATCTCGCTCGTTGCAGTAAAAGATTTCTTTCGGCCCGCCGCCCTCGTCCCTATGCATCATTTCCAGAGAGTGCCAGGAGTTCTACCTGTAACCTCAGTCGTGCAACTGGCGACTGTGTTCTTGTTTACTCGCCTGGTTGGGTATACGACCGTCGACGTGTCGGCATGTTGATCCCAATCAAACGATTTGTGTCGCGATAAGTGCGATGTAGCTCTTGATACTCTGACAAATGCGTACTCCTGGCCCCTGGGTACATAAAGTGGGCTAATTATGCTACGTGAAGTAACACAGGTATGTATTCACATTACCTACAGTCCCTCCATTTAGGACCACCATTCATGATATGCAACTTCTCGCTCTATTCACTTTCTTTTGTTGGATTGCTCCCTTTTTGATGTTGTACATATATTGTTATATCTAAGTAGGCCATCTTAAAAACTATAGATGCGTAATTGGGTGCAATCATACAATTTTGGCGGTTTGATCAACGAACCAACTCAGTACTTGGTATAACACCAGTTCGAGTCCATCACCAACACCATTTCAAAATTGAAGACGGCGAGGCAAGCTGTCATTCAACCTCAAAACAGGCTCCACCTGATTCAGATATGTACCTTAGACAAACATATGTACCAAAATATCCGCCTGTAGTTTGGTCTGTCTTTCAACCTCACCTCAACCTGTAAAATGTGGTGACGCCGCACGCGAAGCTGTGCGACGCGCCAAAGATACCTAAGTACCTAGGTACGTCCTTAGGAAGTGGGCTTTCACACACAATGAATGATTGAGATTGTGATGATCCCTCTCGGAATCCTTTGGAAGGAGTGTGAACATAAGATAATAGATACACGAATGACACCAAGTGATTCCCGTATACTGATGACGTGACATGATGATATGTCGTGAACGTCATGCACTGGATACTATATCGTGAATGTCCTGAACTAGATACCATCTCGTGAACGTCATGAACGAGATATCATCTCGTGAATGACGGGTCGTGAAATCATGGTGATAAGCCTCACGGTGATAAACCATGAGAACAGGAATGATGGCGCGACAGGAATGATGGCATGATGGTGGAGATCGGAGTGCCAAGTCACAAGTGGACCGTGGCACATAACTGAACCCACAAATATGAGCGTAATCATTAGGTACCAGGTACCTACCTACACTGTAATGCAACATGAGCAAATCTGAAAGTGGGGCTTCTGACCAATGGTACATGGAGCATAAAGAGGCAAACACGAAATATGCGCGTCGCTGCGCGTCGCTGCGCGTCGGCAACACGATTCCTTCAGCTTTAAATTTTGCCTAAAACTTGCATTTTCGTGCCGCCATCTTGTATCAGACAGAATCGGAACACAAATTCGGGAAGTTCCAAGAACCACAGCCTACAGGTCACCTAGCACGAATCAAAGCTTATAGCAACCTGTCTTGGACTCGCCACGGTCTTATCATATCCGAAATTGTTCCAAGCATTCAAGAAGCCCAAAACCCGAGCAAGAAAACAGGGGCCCCGCGATCGAGATGAACTCTACACCAGTTCAGGCCGTGAGAAAACGCAAAAGGTCTTCCCATACGATGCTCGCTCTGGCCGTGAACGACTCGTGTAATGACAAGGCAATGGAACCATCGGTACACACCAGGTGCTCTTCTAGCAGCCCGCACTCACTGCAAAATCTCCCGCTAGAATTGCTCGAGAGCATTTTCTTGTACTCGACGAATTTCGCTCTGCCTCGTTCGAGTCCTTTGCTAGGAGCCAAACTTTCTGGAAAAGCTACGCTTCTCCGATTGTTCATGGTAGGGTTTCATGATACCTGGGACCGACGCTTCGGCATTCCAGTAGAAGAAGCACAAGAGTCGAAATTTCCGAAGCTCCCAGACAACGACATTTCCCTTCAGGTAAAGTCTATCATATTTGGGGGATTCCCTGGTGCAAGAAACGCCGCGGCACGCTTGCTTCCTTTGTCCATCTTCTGACATTCCTCCCAGTTCGACTTACTCTCAATGCCCTGGGTGAACATTGATTTCATTCTCGAAGCCCAGCAGATTTGGGCAGACAAATATGCTCGAGGCAGATGCTATCGACACTATGAAACCGAAGGATTATCTACACAATATCTATACGAGAAGGACATACACGCCCGCGACCGATACTTGAAGCATGTCCGTCAGCATCAAGAGGAATCATGGACATTCGATGCTCGCGCTTGCTTCGAGGCCGACTACGAGCGAGCCCTCCAGTTTCCGCCTGCTATAGAAAACATCTCTCTCAACAGTCTATGGGGATCGGCGGATGTTCATTCCCAGGTGCGCATACCCGTGGATCTTATCACTGGGCCTTGGGATGAGGAGAAGAAACGTCGTCTGTTCTGGCTCGTCCGTGCAGGAGCTCACGTGATGAACCCGAGAACCAAAGATTCCTGGAAGGTGACACTTGCTGGTCTTGAGGCTACGGTAATAACTCCCGAGAAGCCGGACCCTCTTGTCTCGAAGTGCCTGATCACCCCCATGATCTGGCTTGGCTTACCGCCCGATGCTACGCACAATCGGATCGTCATGTTGTGCAGGCGCATCGCCCGAGGAGTTGACTCGCAGGATTTGATTCAGATGCTGCGGCTTTTAGTCAGAGCAATGCATTGTGACCTGAAGTTTATGACCGATTACGGCGACGAAGACGAAGACGCAGACTTTGACAAGGACGACGAGTTTTACGACAAATTATACAACGAGTTAATCGAAGAGGGCGTTGAGTACGAAGGTTGGGGCTCCTCCTAGCGACACATCAGGGAGCAAGGGACAGGAAAAAACAGCTTCGCGGGATCCGTGTTTGCATGCGTTTGCCATCCGCGTCTGAACGCGCTACACGGTATACCGTATGACTCAACCGTCCCAAGGTGGATATGACGAGCCTTGAAGAAACGCTGGAACAACAGCACACGAGGCCGCGTACGAGGCAGAGGTGTGGAATCGCGGTCGTCTTCGTTTATCGACGCCTGCACAGCCACTGGGTAAACATCGCAGGCCCTGACCATGATCAGCGAGGCCGGAAAAGCTGAGGACGGTCGCCCTGGCTACCGCTCTTTCTGCCGATCGACGAATGGCGTTACATGATACTGAAAACAACGTTAGAAGCTCAGATAGAAAACACCGGACATACATTTTGATCTGAGCGAATCGAGATGCCGAATCGAAAAGCCCCGATCTTGGGACCCGAGGCGGCGTACTCCTCATTATAAGTCATCTGGCGGACATGAATCATGATTCATGATAGAGTATCCCTGTTCGGCGCTGTGTTTTTTGCAACTGCAAGGTATGTAGATGCCAATTAAGAAGTGACGCTGAATCTCAGCTAGCGTAGCTCTGTTGCCCACACACCGCACCAGCACGTTGTAACTTGTATCATCTCACTCCCTTCGGATAACGTCACGACACTCTCCGATCTATCGCTTCACCATTGGAGTACCTAGTGTATAACAGCAACGCCGAACAAAAAAGCATGAAATAGTTGCATGATTGGGCTTCTGATTACTTAAGCTATGAATCTGCGTACACTCAACACCACGCTGGGCATTTTGACAGGAACAGCAACACAGAGACACAATTTTGATCAGAAAACTTCATTCTGTGCCTAAGATTAATGGCCTGGTCGGATCTTGGCCTTTAGCCCATTGGCCTGCCACGTGCTTATCGACGCGGACGTCTTCTGCTTTTTGGAAATCAATATAGGCCATGATTTCAGATTTCTTCTTGCGTTCATGGAGACTGCTTCAGTCCGTTGAGAAAGTCTGCATTCATCTCGCTGCGCCCCTGGTAGTAACTATAATATAATAATTGCGCTCGCTGTAACTTGGTAGAAGCTTATGCGCCTTGCGGTAAGCCTCGTCTGTTTTGGGAGCGTCCGACGGCCGATCCTCGACATTATACCAAGCATCTCGCGCAGTTTGATAGCGCCGATGGATAGCCGGGGGTTTATAGTACTTAAGTCTGACGAGACGGCAGCGGGCACGACAGCACGCTTGCTTTCGTGGACCCGGTCGAACAGCGCCGCGTCGTCGGCATTCGTGTCCAGTACGTCATGGCCCTGTTTCAGAGTGCGCTGGACTACCTGAGAGCCGGCTATGCCTCCTTGGTCAGGCATATCAGAAGGACGTTGAGGGCATATCTTCGCTATCATCCTGTGGCCTTCCGTACAGGATACCATCGTACTTTGATAAAGCTTCGCACTCGCGAGCATGGAGAAGCTGTTGCCAACCCTTGTAAAGCGGCTGTAGGGCTGTTGTGAAAGGCCTTAATAGAGGCAACACCCGTAACTACCACACCCGTAACTACCGCTTCATTTTCAAGACTTTTCCAACGTTTGACAACGTGGCCCTTCACGCTATTGCCGTACGTCATATAGAGCTGCTGCTGCGCATCGGGAAGTTGGTTTCTAGGGCGTTCTAGAGACTAGAGAGCAAGCTCCATGTCTGTCATGACAACGAATGGGACACGGATTTTGTGCTCTTCACGGATCTCGCTCTTGTCATCCTGAGCAGTGAGAACTTAGAAGTGGCGAGTCCAAATCCAAATTTGGCGATCGCGTTCTGGTCCGTGATAACTAAAATCTACAATTAAGTAAGAATTATGGCGGTTTGTCTTGTACGTATTGTCAATGCTGATGATCTCGGACAATTGCTTCCATTCGTCATGGATTCGCGAGTGGTCCAGTGATCACCTAATCTGGGTTGGGGAGGGGCCTTGCTCTTCTGGGCCCGGCCAAGTCATCACGAGCCGGTACCCTGGGCTAGGGCTTCACGGCGAGCTAACTGACGCTCGTTATCAATGTCCTTCGCTGTAACCAACGCCTCAGGGTACTGAATCCGCAGCAGATCAGCGACTGCACCGGCCGGGACACCCTGTATGGCACTGATTTGGCGAATGGCTTCCCTCTGTGCCGCTGTACGGCGACGATGAACTGGGTGAGCCACTGGATCGAGGGAAAGCCCGTGATTGTGACGCCCGTTGACGACGGCGTACACCCACTTGTCATTCAGTCGCTTTGTGCAACTGGCGCGCACTCGAAACGGGCAGCCGATAAGCCGGGTACTACTTCTACGAACGCCCGTAGCGACAGAGGGTCTTTGCGAGCCACGATCACACCGAATCCTGACGTATGTTGCGGAGAGCTGCCCGTTAATCATGCGATAATTGCTCAAGGAGTCCTTGGTAAAGGCCATTCCGTTCTGAAGAGCCCATTTCTGTAGGAAGGCAAAGAGTTCGTCAAGAGTATCAAACTGCACAGAGGGGGGCAAATCTTGGATTTGACCTCCATCGTGCTCGTCAAGGGCTGCGCCGTCGGGGGCAATGAGAGAATTCGCGGGAAGCTCTGAAGAGGAATCCAAAGACATGGTGAAGTAGAAGGTGGGGAATTAGCTCGATGAGAGCTCAATCGTTTCTGATCATTTGACGGCAAGTTGATGATGATGATTTTGGCTCGGCCGCGTCGAGAGCAAACGCGAGGAGGTGACGACCGTGTCCGTGTCAAAAGCTCCACTTCTACGGCTACCGGGTACGTACCTAGGTGCCTGGTATCTTAGGCAACCTTGACTTTTGTTAACAACCACCTGCGGCCACAAGTTTGCCAACCTCGTGTGAAAACTGCAAATCCGTGCCGCCATCTTGTATCGGGGAGGATTCCGGGAAGCTCCAAGTACATACCACGGTCCACAGCGTAGTGACACAGGTCATCCGACACAAAATAAGGCTTCCATCGTACCCTGCCCTGGCCGAATCTAATTCAAGCATCCAGGAAGCCCAAAAGGCCGAGGTGGAGATGACTTCTACGACAGTTCAGTTCGGGGGGAAACGCAAAGCATCTTTGTCCACCGCGCCCGATCTGGCCGTGGACGACCCGCAGAGTCACAAGAAAATGAAACAAGCTGTGGCACCGGTTCACTCCAGATGCTCTTCTCGCAGTCGGTCCTCGCTGCAAAACCTGCCGCTGGAATTGCTCGAAATCATTTTTCTTTACTCGGCGAATCTGGCTCTTCCTCGCTCGTGTCCTTCGCTAGGGGCCAAACTTTCCAGTAAAACTACGCGTCTTCGGTTTTTCATCATAGGATTCCATGATACATGGGACCAATATTTCGGCGTTTCAAAGTCCCAGGCGAGCCTTATGAGGATGTCGGATATGAAGAAATGGCCCAACGCCGACATCTCTCTCCAGGTAAAGTCTATCTAATGGGGAATCCCATTCCCCATCCCCTCGCGCAAGAGCCACGAACCGCTTGGCACTTGCTTCGTTGTCCATCTTCTGACAGTTCCCCAAGTCCGACTTACTATCGATGCCCTGGGTGGACATTGACTTCATTCTCGAAGCACAGCAGGCTTGGGCAGACAAATATTCTCGGGGCAGATGCTACCGACACTACGAAAAACCAGGATTGATATTGCAATATCTGTATGAAGAGAACGAGCATGTCCGCGATCGGTACATGCAGCATGTCCGTCAGCATGAAGAGAAGACGTGGAAGTTCGATGCTCGCGCTTGCTTCGAGGCCGACTACGAGCGAGCTGTCCAGATCCCGCCTACCCCAGAACCCTTCGTAGCATCTGGTCTATTGGGATTGCCGGATGCTCATCCCTTTGTGCGTCCGCCCGTGGATCTTCTTACCGGGCCCTGGGACGAAGAGAAGAAACGTCGTCTGTTCTGGTTCGTCCGTGCCGGAATCAGGGTGGAATACGACGATGAAGACTGCTCGGAGGTGATACTCGCCTGTCTCGACGCTGCGGTAATATCTCCCGAGAAACCGGACCCTCTCATCATCAATTGCTTAATCGGAGACTGGATCTTGAATTGCCCGCTGTTTCATCATTCGCACGACGCACTGGCCAAGCTATGCACACGCATCGACCGAGGAGTTGACACGCAGGACATGAGGGACTTTCTGCGGTATATGATCAGGCATATGGATGGCAAATTGGAGTTTTGGATGCACTACGAGTCAGAGGACGAAGATTATGTACCTATTGGCCTAAGGGGCCCTGACTGGGAGTAAACGAAGTTGGAAGCCCGGCTGCGTGGGGCGCGTGTCGGCGCGTGTCTTGCATCGGAATGCCGCCTCTAAGATAGGTCACGATGTTTGGCTCAATCGTCCCAAGACGTGGACGGATTGTGACAGATTGCTGGCCGATTTGACTAAATCAGGATGTGCCTGTGCTTTTGCGTAGGAAGGCAGAGTCGCCGGACCCGACTGGCCTAGCAATATATGAAATGATGCCATCTTGTCGCAAAAAGCAAAGTCTTCTTCGAAGTGTGTACGGCGAACATTACCATCAGCATTGAGAGAATATGAAGACGAAGCTGAACGAGAGAACAGAGTGGCAGATCAGCAATCACGACCGCGGATTGCGATACATCCCACTTGGCCTTGCGACTGCTGCGCTGCATGTGTTAGTGGACGGATTGTTTGCAAAAGCACAAACCTCAGCTCGCAAATAGGATTTGTTATTTTTCTCGGCAACGAGGAAAAGCATGACAATGATCACTCGTTTATTGAAGGGCAACACCATGGTACAGGTACAGCTTCGTAGCTCATGCGCTTCTCAAGATTTTCTTACCTTTGGTTGAGTTGTCGCCTGTATATCGCGATGCAGCCCTTCCAAGTAAACGATTGGTCCATGTCGCGCTTCTTCTAGTTGCCGAGGGCCCGAGAATGATCAGGAATTCTAACAAATCCTATCTGGAGACTGGGAGCTGAGGTCTGCGTTGCTTATAAAACATCCGTCCACAAACACACATGGAGCTCAATGCGGAAGAAGATGACGAGGGCGAAGAACATCAGGATACCAAGGGCAAGAACCTCGTCAGTATGATATATCTGCCTTGTCTAACTACTGGGACTCGAGGGAGCACCAGGTATGGTGATCTGTTCTCCTCTCCGGAGGTCAATCGCCAACTAGCAATCGTTTTTCTTCTTCGCCTTACGAAACTTTTTTGCATGTCGTCATTTCGTCAATGCTCCTGAAATAGAAAACGCGGCGGACGTGGGTATCCAGGTACACTTCGAGTACATGACTCTGCAGTGGTAGGCATCTCAACATGCAAAACCTCCTCACTTTCGGTCGCGTCGCGTCAATCCTCCTTCGTCCACGGAGTTCAGTCAGTTTACCTCTTTGGAGCTTCAAAATTTAAATACATAACAAGCTCTTGTCGCTTAATTGGACGTGGGCATTCGATTGTACATACCTCATAACAACATTCGCCGCCGCCGCTCCCTCCATTCGGCTTACCGAGGTTCGGACGGTTCTTCCCGCGAGGCGGGGCTGTGGGTGAAGGGGCAGGGCCATCTTTCCTGCAAGTCGGCGTTTGAATGACGGAAGACAAGACGCGAGCGTGTGCAATGGCTGGGTGATTAGGAGTAAGGCGCAAAAAAGAGGCGAAGTGAAAAATATCGCAGCCGCAACGTCAAGATAACTAGGGTATGTACCTAGGAGGTACGCTCCACCAAGTAAATGACGCCCAACGGCCAAATTGGAACACATTTGGATCACCACACCTATTTATTTCACATTTTTGCAAACGGACTATTTAATACTTCAAAGATGCGCAATTGAGCAGAGTCTATAATCACGTGAAAGTTTAATAGTTGACTGCTTCAATAACTTGCTGGTCACCCGTTGAAATGTATCGAGTAGATGAAGTTTCGTTTTGATTGGGGCCACTGTAGGTAAGAATGGAGCCAGAGGCCACTAAGTCACCAGTGGCTTAGCGAGCGTTTCGGCCCGTTCCTGAAGCTCTCCAGGGCGCATGAGGCGGCAGGCAGGGTCCCAGTTGGCGGTCCCGTGGGCAGTGGGGTTGGGCAGGTGCTTGAGAGACAAGCCGTGCCGCGTCTGCCCGCATACAAACGCGACCAAACCCTTCATAATCGACAGCGTTACCCATCAACTACGCCCGCTGTGATTCACGCCTCTTCCACTCAGGTATGCCGACAGAAAATATCGAGAATTGCTGCCGTCATGCCTCGCGGTTATCGTTCCGTCACCGAGTACCGTTTCCGCGAGGAACACGCCGAGGCCATTGTCCGAACGACCAGCTACCACTACCGAGACTTTTTTCGCTCCGTAATATGGTTCCCGTCTCGCAAACACGTCGATGTCCGTCTGTCGATGGCAGCACCCTTTCAGCGAACATCTAGTAGAGGACTCGGCTCCCTTGATCGTTTACCCCTGGAGCTCTTGCAGTACGTATTCCTTTGTCTGGATATGCGTGGTCTGTTCAACTTTCGACAAACAAATCTTCGATCGAGAGAGATGGTTGACTCTCTCAACCAATATCGGATGGTGGTCTCACATGGACTGAACCTCTTCTGCGCTTTGTTGCGAACACGACTTGCCGTCGGCGTTTCTCTATTCGACTTTTACTGTGCGCTATGTACCAAGGCTTGTAGTTTTTGCGGCGACTTCAGCGGATTTATATTCCTTCCGACCTGGAACCGATGCTGTTTCAAATGCCTACAACACGCTCCGGAAACCCAAGTGCAAACTCTTGCTGCCGTCCGAAAGCAGTTCCACCTGGCCAAGACCGAGCTACGCCAGCTGAGGTCATTCAAGACTTTGCCTGGAACATACGGAAATTTTATGAATGAATCCACATACAAATCCCAAATCACAGTCACTTCTGTTCATCAGGCTGCGTTAGTATCTGGGCCGCAACCGCAGGCACAATCGGCGGTCTCGGGACGAAAACTGAAAAACCTCAACTTCATGTCTTCGTGCGCACTTCCCTACTACGATAGACAAACTGACAGAGTGGAACACGGAATCTCGTGTGCTGGGTGTCAACTCGCTCTCGAGAAAGGCATCATCGGCTCCAGGGGCGAGAAATGGGAATTTGAGGCTCGCGACAAGATATATGCACGAGATGCGTTTTTGGAACATTTCCGTTGGTGTGAACAGGCACAGCTTCTGTGGAGTTCGAGTGACGAAGGTAACACCCGGCCACTCGAGTTACCGGTGTTTGCTCGGACAGGAGGGTGCTTTAATAACAGAGGGTAATCCTTCCACAATCTCTCCAAGCCGGTGCATTTCACAGCTGCCTCTGGATTGACCAAGTGGCTTGGACACTGGAAAGTAGTTGACTGATTTTCCCACATATGTTTTTCACGAGTGGCTTGCATTTGATGTTGGTTCCAACTTCCGCGGCGCTCCCTGCAGTGGATGAACTTCATCTCCTTGCAGATACATATTGTATGTACCTTGACACACACAGTAGTACAGTATGTCAGTATCTGTCTTAGATCCTGGTGCTATGTGACCCATTATTCTCCTCTCTTCTCTCACGAGTCACAACTTACAAGGTCTCCTGGAGCTGTGTTGGCTACTCTGTCGCCAGCCGCGACAGGCGTTAAGACAACAATGCAGGCGGTATAAGCGCTGGACCAGCTTGTCACAATTCCCGCATAGCGAATGTGGAGGCAGCCCCGAATTACGGAGTACAAATTGTACAATTCTACTCCGTCCATCTCATTCTCTTCCAAATTCGACTCTTCTCCAGACACGTCCTACACGTCCGCTGATAGCCTACCAGTGAGCTGACAATGGCTGACAATCACACTGAAAATACGCCAATGCAGCCGATCATCCTGTCCATGGAAGTGGACGATGACGATTCTTTTGAAAGCTATTACCGAGTGCAGATCGGAAACCACGTGAAATACCTTGTCATTTCTCCCGCAACCTTCGACAGCGATACACTCTCGACTCCCCTTCAGTCCCTGCCCAGTCTTCCTTACGACAAGGAATGGACTGTCGCCACCATCTCACGGGACCAAACAACAGGCCAACTGGAAACCTCCTTCTCGAACCGACCACTACCCGGCGTAAAGTGCCAATGGCACCACGCCAGCGTCAATTGCCTAGAGTTGAAGAAGACCAAACAGCTTACGTTGGCGGCCCTTGAGACCGTCTCACATTCGATACCCCCAACCACTCTCGGGTCATCATCCACCATGATTGCCAAAATAGCCCGTTTCGATTGGGAGGTGCCCCGCATCGAACATGAGACCAGAGCGTACCAGCTACTTGAGGGCCATGGTCTTTCCCCGCCCTTCCTTGGCCATATCCATGAGAATGGACGGATCATGGGCTTTCTGCTGGAGAAGATAGAGGGACGCTCTGCTTCCATCCAAGATCTGAGCGAATGTGAAGCCGCTTTAGGGAAGCTCCACGAATTAGGATTTTTACATGGGGATGTCAACCGATATAACTTCCTCGTCACGGATGACGGGGTCAAATTAATCGACTTCGAACGTCTACAGGAGGGTGCTGATCCCGAGTCGATAAGCAAGGAGTTGGAAAAGTTACGGGCTGGATTGGTCGACGAATCACGACGCGGCGGTGGTTTTTACCGTGTCGGTGATGATAGCGATTGATGTAGACATACATAGGTATGACAATACACTCAAAGTGTCAGGCTCGATCTCACAATTCTCAAATTTTACTTGCAGGTGAAGATCGGTTACTTGATGGATCTGAATTTTTCTCCGTACTATTCAACCAGCTGCACACATAAATAATAAATCCTTCAGTCAGGTTTCGACTCTCGAGTTTATAAATTATCCTAAGGTATTGCCGATGAGCATACTGTTGCGAAAGAAAGTCTTCAGCTGGGATTGCGGCGATTTTTATTTTGGGACGGAGGCAAGGTGACATTCGCCCGAGTCTCTCGTTTCGGAACACATTATGCATTAGCTTTCTGAGGCGTGACCGAAATCCTGGCCCAGGAATTCTCGATGGTTTAGTCAGGACTACGTGGCGGGCAGTCCAGACAGCCTACTCCAGCTTCTCGAGGCATTTCTGCACATCTTATGCGGTTTGAACGGGCGCCATATCGCTCGCGAAGGTTGTGCATGTTTCAAAGGTGCTTCTTAAATATGATCACGACGAATGGCGCCGTCTGTTACGCCGCCTCCCTTTGAGTCGGGGTCTCACCGTCTCCTGAGAGGAACGATGGGAGAACCTTGATTTACTGGAGCAGATTCCACTCCGTGAGCGTAAGACGCGAATTCAGACGCGAGGCGTCAAACACGTTTGGAATTGCTTCAACCAAAGGAGTTGTGGTGTCACTGCCTGGTATCACAGACAGTGGTCTTTTCTGTGCAACACCGTACACGTGTTGACGTAACACGTTGCGACGGAAAGCGGGGTAAGTTTTGGTTCGCGATTTCATGAGAACAGAGAACACACAAAGTAACGTCCTTACGAACTTACCTACCTACCTACCTACGTACTCCTAGGAGCCTTACCAGGTAGGTAGGTACGTAGTAGGTATTCTACAAGCTGGCCAGCAGATTACATGTCCGGACAGTCTTTCTTTCAACCTCGCCATCTGCGAAGAAACTGCAACGTCGTATCTTGTATCGGGCAGGAGGCCACATATCCTGGAACTTGGGAAGCTTCAAGGCCCAATACGAAACACACGGCTTCTATCATAATCGTTCTGGACTGGGCTTGGTTTCATCACACTCGAATCTGTTCCAAGCGTTCAAGAAGCCAAAACCCCGATCAGTAGAACAGGGGACCGCGCTCGGGATGAGCTCTCCATCAGTTCAGGCCGGGGAAAAAGGGAAGAGCCCTTTCTCCACCATGCTCAATCTGACCTTGAACGACCCGTCTCATGGCGAGACAATGGCACCAACCCGGACATCGGTACACACCAGGTGCTCTTCTCGCAGCCCGAACTCGCTGCAAAATCTCCCGCTAGAATTGCTCGAGAGCATTTTCTTGTACTCGAAGAACTTCGCTCTGCCTCGTTCGAGTCCTTTGCTAGGAGCCAAACTTTCAGGGAAAGCCACCCTTCTCCGGTTGTTCACGGTAGGGTTTCATGATACCTGGAACAAATTCTTTGGCGTTTCAGTACAAGAAAATTCTGAAACGCAATTCGATGCATTCCTAGAAAGCGACGTCTCTTTCCAGGTAAAGTCAGTTCCATGGAGGATCTCCTGGCGCGAGGACCACGACCCGCTTGCTTACTTGTCCATCGTCTGACATTCCTCCTAGTCCGACTTACTCTCAATGCCCTGGGTGAACATTGACTTCATTCTCGAAGCACAGCAGATTTGGGCAGACAAATATGCTCGAGACAGATGCTATCGACACTATGAAACCGAAGGTTTGTCTATACAAGATCTGTACAAGACGAACGTCCATGCCCGCGACCGATACATGCAGCATGTCCGTCAGCATGAAGAGAAGACGTGGAAATTTGATGCTCGCGCTTGCTTCGAGGCTGACTACGAGCGAGCTCTCCAGTTCCCGCCTGGGGTAGAAGACATCACTCACAACAGTCTATGGGGATCGGCGGATGTTCATCCCAATGTGTGCATGCCCGCTGATCTTGTCACCGGGCCTTGGGATGAGGAGAAGAAACGTCGTCTGTTCTGGCTCGTCCGTGCAGGAGTTCTCTTGTTGGACCAGAAAACCGAAGGCGCCTGGAAGGTGAGAGTTGCCGGTCTTGACGCTGCGGTAATAAACCCCGAGAAACTGGACCCTTTCATCTTAAGGTGCCTGATCAACCCCATGATCTTGATTTGCTTACCACCCGATGCTGCGCACAATCGGATCGTCATGATGTGCAGGCGCATTGCCCGTGGAGGTGACACGGAGGACATGAGGCAGATCCTGCGGTTCTTAGTCAGGGAAGTGCATAGTGACCAGCAGTTTATGTTGGACAACAATATAGGCGACGACGACGAAGACGGCGACTCAGACTTCGACCGTGATGACGAGTTTTTCGACAACTTATACAACGAGTTAGTCGAAGAGGGCGCTAAGTACGTAGGATGGGGTAGCTAGCGACACGTCAGGCCCCAGGGCGCACGAGACAAGAAAGAATAGCGTCACCGGATCCATGTCCGCGTGCGTTTGCTATCCGCATCTGAGACACGTCACGCGGTTGTTAGGCAAAACTGAAGAAATCGTGCGGCGACGCGTAGCGGAGGCGCACATTTCGTGTTTGCCTCTATATGCTCGAGTTCTCAGTGAGTAATGAGGGTATGGAGTGGAG
>SRQG01000280.1:0-39488 GCA_018360325.1 Claviceps aff. humidiphila group G2b | reverse complement strand
TGAAGAGAGGTATCTCTACATACTAAAATGTATGAAGAGGTACATACGTCCATTTTAGGCTTAGCGTGGTTATGCGTGTTCAATAAAGCAGATAGGCGTGTTTATGTACTCAGTGGCAATAGCGGCATGACCGAAGGATGTGGGGACAGGGGTCGAATAGCCGGAGGCCAGAGCGGCCGGGAGCGGAAGAAGTCAGAGATTGCAGCGGAGGCACAAGCGCAAGGGCAAAGAAGCGCGCTGCGCAAGAGCAAAGGTCCATACGGAGTACTCCGTACTCCGTACGTACCTAATAAGACAGGCTCGCCATGTGTGGTGTATGAGGTATGTTTGACATGGAGTTCCGAGTGGTAGATAGGTATCAGAGGCCAGAGATCAAGACCTTCGGCATTTACCACCGCCTCATCATCTTGCTCTCAGCCTTCATTCCGTCGTGACCTCCCAAACCTCGACAGCAAGGTAGGGACTGCATGGCCAATCTACGGAGTAGCGTGCACTTGTGCTTTGGAAAAAGGGCCCGATCGACTGGGCAAATTCGTCGGTGGCCTCTGGGGAAATCGGTTTATCCCCACCTAGAGATCGGACTAATCCGTCTCATATCGCTCTATCGGGGCAGAAGGAGAGTTCAGGAATGCAGGATCTATTCGGACGTTGCCGCTGAGAATCCCCTTATCCGCTGGCCTGGAACAGCGTATCAACCACTAAGTCAAAATCACTCAGTCAATCATTGGCACGGTGATCAACGGTGCATTCCATGACATCGTACGTTGTGTCGCAGTCTCCTCTTGTGACCATGAGAGCATGTTGCCAAGATCGAAGCCTCTGTCAAAATCGTTTCTTTCTCGTGTCGTAATAAAGAGTCAGCAGAGTTTTTGTCAGTGAAGTCGGCAAAGCTTTCGAATGTTCGTCAATGTGCAAGCTGCAGGGAGATGGCCAAGAGGTTTATCACTCGGCGCGTCCGCCGCCAGTATCGGTTGTTACACAATAGTGTCACCGGGACGGGAACTTGACCTGGCTACTATGCCGGAGATAATCAATCAGGGGTTAGTGTGAGTCTAGGTGCTGCTATACATAGCGTCAGTGATGGAATACATAGGTATGTATACTTCTTGGGGCGAGAAGGGAAGATTCAAGAGAGTCCCTCGGCCGGTAACCTCTAGGTCGGAGTACCTACATACCTGACAAGCTACAAGGTATGTACGACAAACTCAAAGTGAAGGTGCCCACCGGTCTGCGACTGCACCGACACGCGCTGAGAGGCAGACGAGCCAAAGCCCGAATCCATCACAATGAGTACCTATGTACCTACTTCGTAGTCAGGTACCACCTGTCGGCATTCATTGCCTGATGTCCTGGCTCTGCTCGACTTGCTGTCGCTATGTAAAATACTCCAAGCCTCAGTGTTGCTATCAGGCATTGTTCGATTGGTGTGATTGAACCGCGTCTCCTGACTAAGATGCCTGGGCGATGGAGGTGCCTACAAAATCAATATGTCAATCTCACCAGGCTCGTCTTCATTGATGTAAGCTAGCGAAAGAGAAACTCCATACTTTGATCATCAGCCTGCGCGTCCAGTGTGCACTCACTTAGTCTCTCAGTGCTGCGATACGATATTGGCCAGCGAGTCCCTCGAACGGCGAGTAGGTGACCTTTGAACAGCAGCGTCGATCCTCTGGTCTCCCATCACTGTCAGGCCATCTGGTGCATAGTGTTGTGTCAGGTTACTTCAATGGAACCTAGCAAGAATCAAAAGGTATACCGTCTTGTCAGTCCTTCTACAGACAGTCCCCCTCGCAGATCCTCATCATCCCCATGGGTCGTGCCTCGCTTCGTTCGTCTTGGGGGTAATCGCTACGCCGCTTCGATCGTGACGGTTGTCGGCTTCGATGTCGCCGCCTTTGACAGAGTTGTTCATACACTACATACGTAGGTATTGTAGTTCAGTGCCCTACATGGCTCGTCAGGTGCAGCTCTTCGCCCTTCTTTCATGCGAGACGAGCCCAAAGCTAACATCACGCTTAGGGGAAGACGAGGCTTTCCAGAGAATACGTAGATGAAGTCGGTCCTTCTCTTTTCAACATTCAAAACTCTAAGCTGGCCACATCCGACCGACCTGCGCCTCTGGACACTGTTCCTTGCACGTTTCCATTTTTGCATACAGAAAACGCTCTGGTCCTCCGACTCTAGCCCGACTGGAACCTGCGCCACAGCTAGGACAGCTCTCGGTGTCTTCCTCCCCATCTTTCCCATCCTGATTGTTCTCCTTGTAATATTTCTCAGCTTTTGCATCGTCTATTAGAGCGACAGCGAATAAGCGATCGAGAGTATCCGGATTAAAGTGCTGGATCAGTACAACATTGGCGATAGGCTTGTTTACGATAGAGAACGTATCGTCCCCAAATTCCCCTTCGGCTTTTCCGAGAGCATCGCGGCCGACAAGAAGTTCTGGATGTGCTCGTAAGAAGGCATCTGCTTCGGCATTAATTGACGGCGTAGGCTGCTTGGACATGCTGATGCTGGCTTAATATAAATGAGCGACGGTAGAGTAGAAAATCGGGGTATATGCCAGGCTCTTACAATGTATCAGGGCTTATGGCAATCTGCGAGGATAACGACAAATTGTCTGTTGATGAGGGACGTGTCAGAAATGCTGGAGCTACAGGGAAGTAGGGAAGCGGATTTGTCTTTCTATTGAGAGGGGAATCGAAGTCTCGAAGTCCCGAAGTCCCGAAGTCCGAAGCCATCTGTCAGCATCAGATTTGGGAGGCTGGGACAATGGCAGTGGATTGGTTAGGAACGTGAGACCAGTGACGCAACGCTGCAGCCGTGTAGCACAGCCCGCCCCATCCATCTGCATTCGTGCATACATGTTGCATCATGTTGCATCATGTTCGCGGAAGACGTCTGGGTTGTGGGCTGTGGTGGTTGAAGATATGACTATGTATGTACTACCTACCTAATTTCCACTGTATATCATGCTGATGGAGGGCTGCGTGGTCTGGTTGCCACCTGAAACAGTCTTTGTTGATTATATCGGCGGCACGATGTGACCAACGTTATGGAATAAGCTGCTACATACAGTAGGCACGGGCTTAATAAAGAGATGCGCTACATGCTTGATTGCTACCAAAGGCGTAATTGAAACTCGCTCCGGAAATTATCTTGCTGCTCAACCGATGCTTGCATCTTTACAAGGCGCGACTCTGGCAACTCAGCTGGTGTTTGCAATTCCCTCCAACATATCGGCAGGTTGGGCATCGTGCATCAACAGTGCAGCTGAAGCTGCGGCTACAGAATTGGCCGCAGCGGGCAGCTCTTTCGAAGATGAAGCGAGGCTCATTGGCGGCGACCGCACGGCCGCACTTTTTCTTGTCGGGCGTGGCAGAGACGTCGTAGCGCTTCATGACCTGGCCCTGAACTTCTCCATCAATATTGTTCTTCTTGTAGTACTCCTCAGCCTTCTCATCATCAATAAGAGCCACGGCAAAAATGCGCTCATTCGTATCGCCATCAAACTGCTGGAGCATCACAATGTTGCTCATCGGTTTGTTCACGACTCCAAAGGTATTGGGTCCGATACTAGCCTCCGCCTTTACAAGAGCCTCACGGCCGACTTGGATGTCTGGGTTCTTGGCCAAAAATTCCTCCACTTCAGTCGCCGCGGTGCTAATGCCAATGTGTACGAACGCAGCCAGGGCGAAGAGAGCTCTACCGCAAAGCTTCATTGTGACGATGTTGAGACTAGACGTGAGTCAAATTGGTTAGCCAAATGCTCTTACTTGACGCTTGATCCCGTTCTGTGTCGGCGCTTCAACATTACATTTGTTTGCTGTTTAAGGAGTGATCGAGACTATGTAATGGAATGAGATGATCTCTTCTGCCTCGAACTTGCCCATGGTGGCGATCAAGATCTCTTTTATACCTTGATGGAACTTGCGTGGCAGTAGCTCTTCATTGCTCAAACTATAAACTGTTGCACAATGCACGCCCTCTGTCTTGGAGCCCGCGAAATTGAGTGCATATGATATTCAATAATTAGTAAAAGCAGTTCAAGTCCAGCAATTCGATGCGACTATGCATGTCAGATTGGCAGATCAGACATAAAACGTGTGTCAGCACGCCGGCATGTCAGCATCTCGAGTCGGCTGATATAAACGCTGTATATTACGTCGCAATGTCTCGGGCGTTCCCAGCTTGGAACTTCGGTGTCTGCCGTGACCTAGTTATCTGTTGACAGTTGTTTAATGGCGGCTAATTTGCATTAATACTTGACGAATACTCATTCTCATCGCCCGGCTTAGGTAGCTAATACTCAAGTGATAAACACTGTCAAGTATGAAGTTTGTCTAGAGAGCTGAGTAACAAATTGACTTTTTCTTTTTTGACGTAACGTCCAGCACTCGAGGGTCATCAATCGAATGAATCAACATGCCGAAATATGACATTTCATCATCGTAGATCGAAACGCAGTTTCGGAGCTTTATGGTCACCTGCCTGGAGTCTGGATATTCCTAAAGTTGTGGCCACTGACTTCTCCCAGCGGGGTATGAAAGGACCAGAGGTCCAGAGGAAACGTGAGGCTTATGGAGCCATACTTCACGCCCATTAATTTCGTCAAGCAGCAGTCCTTAATATGACGTAGATGCGCAGCAGCGAGCAACTCAGCCAATGCACGTACTCGTTCGTCCTTGTCAGATTCGCTACGTTAGCCTAATCTCACGGGATCTGAATACTCATGTGATGGTTGACTATGTATACTGTAAATTGATGGGTTCTGACGATGTCCGGCCTAGGTTGGATCATCTGCTCTAACGCTGACTGCATCTTGAATGCAAGCTAGTCGTCTGCACTGTGACCTCAGTTATGCTTCAGGCTTCCTGTCTCACCGCTTAGAAGTAAGCGCTCTCGAAGGATAGTCAAATCTCTCAGCATCTCGACTGACACGCCTCTTAGCTTGGATGGTTGACAAGCTGAACACGTTGTGTGAGTGTGAGGCCCGCCAGTTGATCAGAGATCTCGCGTCTCCTCCAAATATGCCTTGTTTGCCAACTGATGTCGTGAGATTTCTCCGGTCCAATTTGATGAAAGAAACCCGGTCGATTGCGGCCTGGGAGAAATACTGGCGAATCAATCAGTAATTCTATTATCGTTTCAGCTGACAGGACATACTCCACATCGATTTGCCGACTCGAATCTCGATAGCCTCTTCGTGCATGTCGGTGCATGTCCATTGTCGACTTGCCCCAGTCTTGTCTGCGCAGTTCAGCTTGATATCTCTTTAAATCGGTAAGTGGCGTAGGGATTGATCATCTCTCAATTGTCTCAATCAATACTGGTTTTCCGGATGGAGTTGTATGTGGTTTTCTTGCAGGAGATGCCAAGTGAAGATTGCCGTTTTTGCAAACTGTGAACAGTGAGAGGGCCAGCGATCTGACTGTGTCGGATGTCCTGCTTGCGTGCTAATCACGCAAAAAAAGTGTCGACTTAATCGCATAGACCTACGAGCTCTTCCTGTCAATCGTGTTGCCTTCAAACATCGCATCACTGGCAACCTAAGGTTTATCTCCTCCTACTTGGACCGCCAGCTATCTTGTACTGAACAGGGAGAGCAGAAGTTAGAACGTGGTCGGCTGCGTCGTGATGCTCTTGAGACTTGCGCTAGGCTCTGTTGGTCTCAGGTGATGATGACAGCAAGGACTGATGATCGTACTTCTATTGCACTCATGGGCGTATCATGGCGCATATCTCGCTTGTTGGCTAAGCGGTGCATCTGGTCAATCTAGATGGCCTATGAGAGCTGAGTCAGTCCTTATCTTCGATCTCTGATCACTACCAAAGTTCCAATGCCAGAATCTTGCAGATCATCTCCGCCAGCCATGGCAATTTTGCCTCCAAGAAGCTTGACACTTGGTACGCTTCGTCAGGAACAAGAATTGTCGCGCCTGTATGCAAGTATGATGCCATCTACATAGTAGAAGATGATGAGCCTCCTTTGATCGTACAGCAGGATTCGCGTGGGACAGTCTGTGGCTAATCCTCGCAGTTGTGAAATACCTATGGCAGACTCATGACTGGGGCCACACAAACATTGAAAACACAGCGGTACTCGTGGGTGTGGCTTGAAAAGGGCTCCCACTATATACGGTTGCATCAAGTGAGGGGGTTAGCTTCTCTTTTCTCTCCTCAAGAGAAACAGGCCCATTATAAATGCATGTTGCAGTGACCCTCTAGACCAATTCATCCAGATTGAAGGCTCTATCGTCCTGTAGGCGGGCCGCGCTGTCCTCACAGAGCCAACCTCTTCTGCAATCGGATCAGCGAGAATATCTGGGAATGTTTTTTCAGACTAATCCACTCCTGTCGTGGAGTCAGCTCGTATCGATGGTCATGCGCCGACTGAAATTATTGAGTGGTGGTGCCATCGAGTTGTGAGTGCATGGGGGAGACCAACTCGAAGACGCTTGTAAAGTTGTAAGAGGTGCGGCGACCGCGGCGTTTTAGGTTGCTGAAGGTAGGTCTGGAGCGCAGCGTTTCTCCGGGACCAGAGCACTGTGTTGTCCCCAAGTAGCCTCTCTCTGAGCGAGACGCTTTTACTCTGCTCCAAGCGCATCTCGCCTCGGACTGTGGATGGCGGCGTTGGTATCGTCGTCGAGAAGCCGAGAGGCATGGCATCGGTGCGTTGAGACCGCCCAAAAACACCCAACAAACCATAGGTGAACCGAAAATAAGAGCAACTAAAAACGAAGGGAACAAGTGGTGTAGTTACTGTAATTAATAGAAGGAAGAGTGTTCCGGACTGGTGTCGGTGCGACTGAAGAATAACGTCAATAAGGTAAGGTAGTGATAGGTATTAATACTCTCTAGATACGGAGTACCTAGATGAAGAAGGAAGAAGGAAGAAGACCTCTTAAATCGTCACAGGTTATCCTGCCATCAGCCAGGTATGTAAATATGTTACAAGTACCACGTAGCACTGTCCACAAGGTACCACGTACATAGGTACTTATACCACCGTGTCATGAAGAAAGACGGACGAAAAAGAAGTGGCGGTTAGGTACCTAGATGATGGCTCCGAATCATGAGTCCCTGTTCTGCATAGACGGCTAGATACGCCGCCATGACTGACCTCCTCACCAGCCCCCTTCGAGTGTTTGTAACTTTGTCCAACGTTCCGGTCCATTATCCGTGCGTCCCTTCTTCGAGCCTCAAATCCTGACTATCCACAAAGTTTTCCCATGCTTCCCACATCGGCTGAAAATAAATGGCTGACCCGTTCCACGAGGATATTGAGTCTTTTCTCCAGACTCTTGCGGTCATTGTTTCCTCTACTGCGTATTTCGCTAAGTTAGTGTTGATGGCAAGCTCCTTTCCGGTCGAGACTCTTGCAGCTTCTGTGAAGGAAACGTGGAAGACCGCTGACTTCACCTCCTTGATCCAAAAAAGAGACACACCTTGATATCCAAGTATAGTCCGGCCACGGAAAGCCACAGCCCATCACACACCTCCCGGTGCCCGCATCAGTCCTTCTTCAATCCGCCAGAGAAGTCGCAATTGTCGTCCAGATATAATTCCCGACATGTCCTCCAGGCTCCAGTGTGCCGTCGATTTCACGCTGTTTTTTCACGTAAGCATGCGGATATCTGATGGTCCCAAGTTCCAACTTGGTCGCCGGTGACACAGGAAACCCGATTGCTATGGTGGGTGGCATTGTCTCCAGACTCCAGCCTTTTTCCGCTGCATCTCAAGGCTTCTCCTCCGCTTCGTCTTGCTTTCTTTGTCGCTTCATGGCTGCTTGGGCAAGGATCTCTCTTCTGCTCAAAACTGAAGCTTCACTTCCTCCACCACCAAGCACGAATTCACCACCAGTCCATCCCCCTTCGTCCTCATGGCTATCGTCTTCGGTGCTGGTCTGACCCAGGATATCGTACCGGGATGCCTCGCCCGTTGTGTGCCCGCCAGACTTCCAGTCAGCGCCGTCAACTTCTCGCTCAATTTGATGGCAAAGATCCCAAAATTGTCGGTCATGCGGGCCGTGAACATTGTGTGCCAGTTCATGACACAGTGTTTTGCGAATAGTTTTGTAGTCACGGTATCCATCATGGGCATCTGTTCGAAGACGAAGCTCGATTACCTCGCCCTGGTTTCGGTTGAGTCCAAGAATTCTTGAAGTGCCTTCATGAGTGGCTTGTGTGTGTGACAAAGGCTCCATTTCGGTGAGTAGAGATACTGTAAATTTGTGCTTCTTCATGGCTGCTCTAATCCCGGGGTCCTCCTTCAATCGCACCAAGAGGAGCCGACTTCTCTCGGGATGAGGCAGACCGCTCAGAGGGCGAATCTGAAGGAAGGTGTACTCGTCGCGGGTGAGTGTCCTAATTCTTGATTTTTTCGTTTGCTTGGCTCTTGAATACTGAGCAACACGGGCTGCGTTCCGTTGGGTGACTTTATCCACCATGGTTTGCACAGCTTGTACCTCCGTGACTCCTGAGCCCATGAGTGTCATGGTCTTGTGCTGCAGAGCGCTTAGGGGCATATACGGTTCCTGGAACGGTGCTTTTAGAAGAGAGCCTTTGGATACGAGAATCTTTTGGTTGGAAAGGGGAATGCCAAGCGCTAATGCAATCTCGTTGAACAGATCAGGCACTGTGGCGTCATCTGGAAGTTCGAAGGCATAGTTCTGCTTGCGATGCAACACATTGATGGTAATCAAGCCCGGCGCAGAATGGTCAGAGCATCCATGCAAATTAGTCATTGTGACTGAGTGCAGTAGCAGCCAGGTCCGCAGGTATTCGGAAGAGTAGTTGCGGCAATGTTGCGTGTATTGATGATTGCTATCAGTGTGACGATAAATACGACGTCATGGAAATCGTGTTGAGCTGATTGCTTCCTGAAGAAATGCCGGTTTCTGAAAAGATGAGTGAGGTCCGATAGACCACCATCAAATAGTTTTGAAGTGATGAATATCGATCCTGGTTGGCGATCGCGATGAATTATATAACTCTCCAAACCCAGTTCCTGATCAGTGATGACATTTGTACGGTGCTTGAATGCATTTGTAATGCCGCGGCCCGCCACATCCCGCGTCGCGACTCGTTGACAGCCACAATTGGAAGAGTGGGTCCGACGCGGGCTATACTTCGGCAAGAAAGTTCTACATACCTGCTCTGTATACTTTGAGTAGTCCATCTCTGTGTATGTATACTATTGGTACATGTATGTACTGGAAGTTGCTGTAGAAAGAAGTCACTACATACTTTCCGCGTCGTGTCCTTTTCCTGCGCCCGGCAATTGTCAGCTGCCAAGCTCCCTTGTGTACTTCTACACTCCGTCTTCGACTGTATTCACGGATCTCCAAATCTTTGGCAATTGAAAGCAGAAATACGGGCAGCGACATCTAAGCAAGCTTGCTTACTTGATCTTGTATTTTCAATCGTCTGCAAGAAACCCAAACCTTAGTCCGGTCGCAATCCGGCACGCAATACAATGGTTCTCAACATATTTCGCGTCGCCGGTTGGTTGTCTCCCAATATCAATCCAATCGTGAAATATCGCAATTCAATGCGAAGCATCTACAGTTTTCACTGACGATCTTTCCAGCGGACTTCTCGCATTTGGCGAGTATCTTCATTCTCTTGCACAAGATGGTTCAGCTCAATGTACGGGACGAGTACCCCTCATGGTGACTAGAGACGCCGAAGGTCCATGAGCATCCCTTTACTGACATCCGATAGAGCTGCTCCGGTATTTCATTCAAATCGCAGGCTCTGTATTTGTTTGTCTACGTGACTCGCTACCTTGGTAGGTCTTCGATACCTCAACGAACCTCCCATCAACACCTCGTCTCCGCAAAAGCCCTAACAAAGAGCATGCAGACATATTCTCGACGGACAGCTGGTATAACTTATTCTTCAAAATTACGTTCATTGGTTCTCAGGGCTACATCATATACTTGATGACCAATGCATACAAGCCTACGAACGATCCCAACGTCGACACCTTCCGCGTGCATTACCTTCTTGGTGGTGCAGCCGTCCTCGCCATCCTCGTCCCGTACAAGTACACCTTCTCCGAGATTCTCTGGGCCTTTTCCATCTGGTTAGAGTCGGTAGCCATCCTGCCACAGCTTTTTATGCTTCAGAGAACCGGTGAGGCCGAAACTATTACTACACATTACCTTTTCGCTCTTGGCAGCTACCGAGCTCTGTATATTCCCAACTGGATCTATCGATACTTTATGGACACCAAGTACAAGTTTGATTGGATATCCATTGTTGCTGGGATTATTCAGACTGTACTCTACAGCGATTTCTTCTATATCTACTACACCAAGGTCCTCAAGGGTAAAAAGTTCAAGCTTCCCGTTTAAGGTCATGGGACTAGTATGGATGCTTATTTGAAGATTTTACGGCTCGGTCAATGATTGCCTTCATTTGGATCACGAGTTTTTTTCTTGGTTTTGCTGCCAATCGGAGGCTCCCAAGGAGTCGATTGATGGAAACATGACGGCTTATGACAGGGCCGAGCAGGGCAGGCTCCACAGAAGGTCACGCGGGAATCGGATGGATTGAACGTACATAAATGAAATACCTCGAATGGTGGCGTTAATGGGCAAATTATTTGTTGGCTGATGGACTTTGGTATCTAATAAACAAGTCAGACGGGAAACGAGGCAACCGCGCGGGGACAACGGGCAAGGTTTAGCAACGGTTTACATGTTCGAAAAAAGGTGGTGTCAGTATAAACCTACAAGCTCTTAGTCGATTCCTTTCACCTTGTTCTTTACCTGTGTACTAAAGGAAAGGCGAAAGTTGAAACATGGGCTCAATTTCGTTGGGTCGCGACTCGCAAGCCGTGCGAAATGACATGTGATAATTTAATATAGGTACCAGATTGTCACCCTCGTTGAGCTCGTGGGGAGAAACTTCATGTATCTCTGTTCCATATTGACTGGCATTTCTCAGCACGGTTTCTTGTCATCGAGATTATTACTCAAGGCGTCTGGCGCGGCGCGCCATTGGCAATTGTGCTACAGGCTACAGCCTACATGGAGACTTTGTTAAAGTTGGGTCTCTTTTAGCTCATATCACGTGACTACGTGGACATCGTGCCGCCGTCCAGCGTGTGTATCGCCGATGGCTTCCATGAAGCAGCGACATCCACATCCGCCTTCGACCCTGCTGCTCGAAATGACCAGCGACGCTCCTATAACGGCCGACTCGCACCACATCGCTCAGAATGGCAATGGTGATGGGACTGGGCACGTAGCAGGCTCGGAGGTGCAAGAGGGACCAAATCCACCACCTGAGATTGCGCCCCCTCAAGATCCCAAACTGCCAGCCCGCAAGGACACATCTTTACGAGAGCTTCTGAACAAAATTGACGATTATGCTCCAATTGTAAGTGCTCGGTATTCAGCACATATGCACTTCTAGACTGCGCGCTAATCCACTCACAGATACCCGATGCCGTCACGAACTACTACATGACCAAAGCTGGTCTGCCACCACCACCACAGACTGATCCCCGTCTGGCTCGCCTGCTTGCTCTCGCCACACAAAAGTTCATCGCAGACATCGCTGCCGATTCGTACCAGTATAGTCGAATACGCGCGTCTAGCAATACAAATAATCCTATGGGCACGCTAGGTGCAGCAGCTGGCTTCCCCATTCCGGGACAGCAAGCCGGTCAACCCGGCGCCAAGGATCAAAATAAGGGTGCGCCATTAGGTATTCAACGTCCTGGATATGGCGGTGGTGGTCAGGGTGGAAGCCAGAATCGAACAGTGCTCACGATGGAAGACTTGGGCATGGCGGTAGGCGAGTATGGCGTTAATGTGAAGCGGAGCGAATTTTATCGATAGACGTCGCTTCTTGGGATCGGACACGTCAGGTTCTGACATGACTTGAAAGGGGTTGGCTTTTGTTTTCAGGTATCGGCGTTTGGGGCGTTCTGGACAAATGTTGTCATGCATTCACGCTCCTACTCGGGTGGGTACAGTGTGGAAGAAACAGCCAGGAATGTAGTGGACTCGATTGTTATCATGTATCACACTACAGGTGTATCTTGACTGAAAATTGATCGGTCTCTCACTGCACCTACTTCTTCTTGTCCCCAAAATTCCCAATATGCGGCTTACGAGTCCTGTGCGCTTCAGTATTGCGTTCTGCTTCCAGCAACTGTAGTATGAAATGACAAGACCTACGGTGAGAACTCTCCAAGCTTATGGCCAACCATGTCCTCCGTTATGGTTATTTGGTGATAGTCCTTGCCATTGTGAATCTCGAAATTCAGTCCCACGAAATTCGGTAATATGGTGGCCGATCGAGCTTGCGTTCGTACTGGAGGGACTCTGTCGCCTGCCTTTTTAGGGAAGACGATTGGCAAACTGCGCATTGAATCAGTACATTCTACGTTTGCGTTCGATTTCAAGTCGGTTCGTACGGCACAATATGGGGTCCTAATGTAACAAACCGGTTAGAATCTGCGGGTTGAGAAATGCAGCTAAAACTTGCTTACCTTTCCAAACCGAGCGCTTAAGTAGTGCTCTTGTAGCTTGCATTTTTTTCAGCTCTGCGGTGTTCTTGTCACCAACATTGCGCCAAGACTCAGGAACTGAATTCATACACACAAACTGCCCCATCAAGCGCGTGCAAACATTCTGTCATTAGTCACGTGATCGATCACGTGGTGAATCCTTGCTGAATCTTTGCCTGGTCTTACGGAGAATAGTTCGCTCTCTGATACTCTCATGAGAGACATAGGTCTTTCATCTTGAAAATAGACAAGCATTCTGTGTTCCATTATCAGGGTCGTGGCATGGCCTTCAACGTTGCGGTTTAGTTTGGCACTATAGGTGGCACTCAAGAGTTCCGTGCTGATGTATCACGTTTGTACGACTTACTGTCTTGCTAAGAAGAGACGACATGGAACTGTGAGGTATGCTCGAGCTCAATTGAGACACTATACTCCAGCATAACAAGAGTCGTATCATATGGTGAAGATTTCCCTGAGCGTGCATCATTGCCTTTGACGACTTTCAACGACTTTGCCTTGCAGGGTAGCACATGCCTCGTCACGTGGAGTCGGCCTTCGCATTCGAGAAAGTACATAGCGAACTGTAGTCTCCTGGAGTGGACAGATTCAACGGCTTTCAATAACCGTCCGTGTACACGCCTCGTACTTGTTTGACAGACTGCTGCACGAGCAATCACTCTTTACATTGCACTGATTCTGCAGTCAGTATTCTTGTATCCATCCTGTGAAGCCTAGATTTACCATCAATCTCACCCTCAAGGCTCTCTTGGACGCAGCAAGACCAAAGCAATTCTTCATCCCAGCAAGCTGCCATTGAACATCTTGCATCTATCGATGACTCGACCATCGCCACTGTCTATTTGAACTCGAAACTACGAGCAGTACCTGCATGTTTTCGCCCCAAAGATAATCTTCGGTCCAACCACATCGTAATCCGAGACTCGCCTCGATGCCTGGCGCGACAGCCTCGGGAGCCAGCACCGGCCAAGGCTCAGCCCGTCACCACGAACATAATCAAGGAAACCAGGGGCGCGCATACACGTCCGATCAAAAAGAAGCTGTTTTACGCATTCGTAGATGCAGCGCTACCGCTTTCTATGACATTCTAGGCCTTGAAGCCACCAAGACGACCTGCACCGAATCCGACATCAAGAAGGCTTATCGCAAACAGTCATTATTGACTCATCCGGATAAAAATGGCTATGAACATGCTGATGAGGCGTTCAAGATGGTCAGCCGAGCTTTTGGAATCTTGGGCGATAAAGAGAAGCGTGGAAAATACGACAAGTTCGGGATCGATCCTGATAGTCGATTTGCAAGCGCGCAGGCGCAGAACCCCTTTTCTGGATTTGCCACACGGCAATCATCTGGCGGAATGGGCGGTGGTGGCAGATGGGACGAGGAGCTGAGTCCAGAGGAGATGTTTTCCAGATTCTTTGGTGGTGGCGGCGGCGCTGGAGGTTGGGGTGGAGGTGAGTCTGCAGACCCTCTCAAAGGCATGCTCTGCTACATATTGTATACTAACGAACCGATAAGCTTTTGATACCGGCCCCCAATTCGTCTTCAATTTTGGTGGTGGACCTGGCATTCGAGTTCACCAGTTCGGTGGCGCGAGACCGAGACGACGACCTCGAGAAGCACAGGGGGAGGAACAGCAACAAGGCGGCTTCCAGAACCTGATAGCGCTTTTACCGATATTGATATTCTTCATCCTACCCATGTTATCATCTCTTTTCACTGGCAGCTCCACAAGCTCGACAACTCCCAAAATGTTCTGGGATGCGCCTCAGGCGCCTTACACCGAGGGTCGGACCACACCCAGACACAAGATCAATTACTTTGTCAATCCGAGGGACATCCAATCATATAGCACATCGAAGCTTTCGCAATTGGACCGGGCCGCTGAGGCAAACTTTCTCCATTTTTTGCAAAATCGATGCGAGCATGAAAACATAATCCAGCGACGTATGCAGGAAGACGCTACCGGCTGGTTTTATGAAGATGTCGAAAAGATGAGGGAAGCAAATGCGTACCCCAAACCCCACTGCGATAGATTGAGGTCCCTGGGACTGATCCGCTAGGCTGTCCCGCCGTAATGAGCATCATGACTGTGGCAACATTTTCATTAGCAGCACAAACCTTCACAATGCGTGTCTTGTATGATGAAAGCCTTGGAGTTAGCGGATGTTTGTTTGCTAGATTGCATTGGCGATGGTGATTCTCTAAACTTACTGTGCATAGTTGAACATTGTAGATTGACAAAGGCAAAGGGAGGAATATAATGGCTGGGGAGCGTTTGACTTAGACTTGACTGTCTAGCACCAGAAGTGCCAGATACGAGTATGCGTTCCGTATGGTGATGAAGCAGCCAGCATTGTAACCCGCAATGCTTCATGGACATATGTGACATTGCATTGGGCAACCGGAGCCAGATGATATTGACGATTAGCCGTGTCTGTTCCAGCCAGTCCATGTACAAGCATTTTGATCTCTCTCATCTACAGTTCAGAGCACACCCGTCTCTCTTGCCATGTCTAATATGTTACCCACTACCTGCTGCACATCGTCTGTTCTGATGGGAAGTCTATGCCCATCATCCCATTCCACCAAACGAGTCTGTCCCGGCATACAATACAAGGCCAGCAGTCTTTTATGCCTCTCTATACCAGGGTCTTTCAACCCATGTACGTGCAAAGTCGGAACGTCCACCACATGGTCCCCATACGGTGCATGAGGCCAATTATCAAACGACGTCCCAAGCATAGTCGCATCCGCTACATGTTTCGACTGAGGCAGCCTCAGATCCAGGTGAACAACTGGCGCACTACCCGCCATGATGACCCCAAATTTGAAGTCCGTTTTCGCTTGCCCCGGACCCAAAAGTAGTTCTGCGTGCCGCTGTGCCCACAGCAGGCTGATGGCTATTTTGGCACCCTGCGAAAAGCCAAGCACACCGACCCATGCTCCGGAACCATCATCTCTCTCCATGGCCATAAGACACGAAGACATGATGTCCTGAGCACCAGCCGCGGGTGTCAGTTTGGACTGTTGTTGATCGTTGTGCGGTAGCCAGCTATAGAATGGGCCGAATTCTCCAAAGACAGGGACAATGTCTTTGTGTGGACCAGAGGCATAAGGGGCGTCCATGAAGACGAGTCGAAATGTGGTCGCGAGTTGTGTGATGATGGTCCGGCACTGGAGACGAAAAACGCGGCCGTTCACGCCTCCACCGTGGAGGCACAGGATGCGCGGCAGAGAGAGGGCATCGGAGTCTGTTGCCATGCTGGGAAGATATCGTGTGTTGGATGTTGGATGTTTGGAAACGAATGGGAAAAATTGGCAATCGTGCTCGTAGTCGTGTTACGTGTAGGACTGGCGGCACAAATCAATGCGAGGCTGCATCCGCGGACAAATACGTCCAGTAAGCTGTGAGACGGCCCCTTGGATCATCTGGCAATTGCCCAGGTTCAGGGTTTGGACAAGATGCTGCACTGCTGCACTGCCGTACACTGCTGCAGGCTGCAGCATGCAGTGTACTGAATGATGAGGTGTTTTACAAGCCTTCCGCGGCGCTGGCTGGCACTGGGCAAGGCGGAGGCGACGTTTGACATTTGACCCGCCCTTTCCACTTCGATCACCCGCGGGCCGCTGTTCTCAATTTCATGCAGTGTTCGGAGTGCGGATTACAACTACAGAGTAAGAGCGCGGCGATTACGAGAGTTGTTCTGAAGGTGAATCCATGACATTACTGTATTACATATGTATATTGTTTTGAATGAAGAGACAGCTGCTCTGTATGATTAAATTGATTCTAGTTATGCATTTAGCCGAAAAGTGCCCCTGCCCCTCCATCAGCTTCCCAGGCCAGATGCGTCGGGGTCTCTTTAGGTAGAAGTAGAAGTGCCAGGAGGCGGAGGAATCGGGGGCCCCTAATCAAATTCACCCCCACCTGCCCCTGAACTGCCTCGCATGGCAGATGCCAGGTGCAGAAAATGGTATTTCGTGTCTAGGAGTAGTTATTCTGCGTTTGATGGGCGTACGTATGACGCATCATAATAGTACTCGGAAGTGTAGGTTCGTCCCAGAATATCACTCATATGCAACTCGCGCTCCAACTTCTTGGAGAAGCTCGCTCTCTTACCGGTCGCACCTGGCCCTGAGTTGCCAAGTTCACCGAAAGACGCGTGTTCGATGCGATCATCTCTTGGCGAGTTCCAGACCGACCATCCTGCGCTGTTGATGACATTGGACATGAAAGAGTACTGGAACGCGACGCGAGCGTGAGACCTCCACGGCCGGCCGAGATAATAGAGACCTGCCTGAACCTTCTGGCCGATAGCGGCCCCGATGATCGCGCGGTTGAATACGTAGTAGCTTGGTGAGTCCTCGGAGTTGCGGCCGGAGGCAGTGATGTATCCAACTGAGGTAGAGAGAACACCGAGTGTGCAACGTTCAAACCACGCATTTGCACCTTGTCCGAAGATAAAGTCCGTGGCTCCTTCAATGTAACAACCTGTGTAGAGTTGCGATCCTTTCTGTGCAAGAACGGTGTCTTGGAAACCCTTGAACGAGCAAGCGTAGTAACCTTGGTTCTGTAGGTGGTGCAAGAGAGACACGCATTAGTGATTGCTCCTCCTGTCAATGAAAATGAGAGAAAGCGCTTGGCTTCCAGCGTTGTCAGGACTCAGGACTTACATTTTGGTACGCCGACAGAGCAAGAGCCTGTGACCCCTCGCCAAAGCTGTTCACAACGTTGACATTGTAAAGCTTGAAGTTGGCGGTCTTGGCACGTAGAGTCGCAGTTGATTCATTGTGAGGCCTGTCTTTCTGGCTGTGGCCAGCCACGATGGTGACTTGGTTGGCAGCGTATGAGTGCGTGTTGTTGCTGTAGCCGTAGATCGTGAGGGGGCTCTTGATGGAGTCAATGGTGACCTGCTCGTGGTAGATTCCGGGATAGATGAAGATGATTTGCTCTGCGTGAGTTTGAGTTGAGTTGAGAGCATCCACGGCTCCTTGAATAGTCGTATGATAACCGCGTCCAACGATCAGGGCCCCTTGGGGAGGAGAAATCCGGCTCTTTGCCAGCACGGCAGTGACCAAGGTCAGCACGACCGTGAAGAAGGAAAGCATTGTGTTGGCACGGCGTCGGCTTTCGTCGTTCGTGGCAATTCTCGACCTAAGGTTTCCTGATACAGTTCGAGGAATCGGGGATCTGAGCGCGAGCGGGGAAAGGCTGCTGTTATTAATGCAGGAACATTTCCTGTTCGTCTGGTGTCTGTGAACAGCGAGACAAGGTTGAGTCTCGGACAAATACCTACAGCTTGACGTCTTTTAGCCTGATAGGAAAGAGCGGCATCGCGCAGGTTGCGGATGCCCTGCCAATGCCCCCTGGATGCTCGTTTGGAAACTTTGGAAACAGCCCATGGTGTCCAGGAGGGAGGTACGGAGTAGCCTCAGAGTATGTAGGTACATACTCCGTAGTCTAAACATTAGATCCATCATCCGTCACCTGTGCCCTTGAAGATCCACCTCGCGGAACCTTGGAACACTGACGAGACCCCCTAGGCCCTGTGCTTAACAGCGTCTAGTGCCTTTGAAGACCTGTATGCACCGTGTACGGTGTACCTGCGTGCGGAGAGTAGAAGCGAGGCACAACGCGGCAGGGGATACCTGCAGATCTGAGGGTCTCGTCCGTCTGGATGCCGAAATTGCGACCCCGTTGATGTGCAAGCGCCGTCAATCTTACTAGGTACTCCGTAGGTGTCGCCAGGCTACCTATGCACCTGGTATGCGCCATTGGGAGATCTTAATGAGCACCTCAACAACTGCCTAATCACCACCCCAATATGAATAGCCAAACCGGCCCAAGACAGCTTCTGTAGCTTCTGTTCAACCCTTCATTTTCCATGAAAAATACTAAAATTCGCCATAAGTTGTATGATCCAAACTTGAGCCTCGTCTTTGCCTCATCTTTGATCCCACATCCCTTCCAGCACGCGCTCAGCATCTCATGGATGATGGACGACGATAAAGGTACAAAGCGATTGGGGTCAGCTACAACATGATTGGCTGCGCCAGACGCACCATACCCATTTAGGCAACTTGAGGTGGTGATTAGGCAGTTGTTGAGGTGCTCATTAAGGTTTCCCTGCGCCATTGCACCTACTTTGGGATTGAAATCCTTCTTACGTCACAGTCTCCCGTTTTCATCTCGCATGTCGCATCAGGATGCAACAGCAGTACGATGCAAAGAAGAAGGATTTGAAAGCTGCGTTCAACGCATCCTCAGAGCAAGTCGAGGGGAAAACAGGAAGAAAGGCCGTTACTCTGTAGTGCTGTCGATGATTGCATCAATTTGAAACAGTGTGAAGGGAAACCAAATTGCAAGTGCACCAACAAGCAATACCTAACATCTGCCCCCGCGCAATTCCGGCTTCCTTAATTTCACGCATGCATGTGCGCCCACTTAATAACAGTACATATCGACAACATTCATACCTACTGTATTCGTACCACAAAGCCTTGTTCGGCTGTACCCGTCCACATCGGATGGTTGCGTCTCGGCCAACAACAATGCCAAGAGATCTGTGTCGTGGCAGGCGCAGTCTAGCCCCTGGAAGTTGGAACTGTCTATGCTGTGATATAAGGTCCCCGACTATACGAATACATAGATCTTGGACTCTGATTTGCTGCATTCTTCGCCGCAAGATGACCCGTTCCACAAGTTAAGCAAATAAGTACGGAGTATACCTAGATTAGGTATTTCAGGTCGTTACGATCCGGCAATTGACCGACTACGGAGTAAAGAATTGCCAAGACGTCTGCGCATCTTTGCGGCAAAGAATGACATGGTGTTGCGCGGCTCCCATCATTCCACCCGAAAAAAACGACCACGTCCCTGGCATGATCATTTAGAGCTGCACGTGGAAACTTTATACAGCCAACATTCGCGGGCCGCGAGCGTGAGCAGCCAATAATGTATGTATGTACCATCTGGTATCGTAGTGCGAGACACAGAGCACCTTCGCCTCGATATTTCGGGTGTTCGGAGTAAGAAAATTGAGGTCACTACCGAGAACACGGAGTACCCCAAGGCCAAGTTCGTGACGTCGCATTATGGGCTTTGTAATCTTCAGACTTGATGATAGACGCCGGAGCCGGTTTTCACCAGCCGCCTAATCTTACAATCATGAGCATACGGAGTATGTACAGCCAAGTTTCATCTATGAATAGTACAACGTCACATCCCTTGTTTTACAAAGGATCGAACAACAGCTGAAATACTCCGCATGGATCAACCAAACTTGATGCCCGAGTCAGGATTCCACGTTCCCGATTTCTTGGCTTGCTGTCCATGATCGTCCCGAGCTTGTGGTGCACCCAAACCATGACCGCCAAATCTGATTCCCATTCCTGGATTCCACATCGTGGCCATTGGACTCGCGGAAGGGCCTTGCGGTTGTGGCTGCTGAAGGTTGTTTCCTGCCCACGGTCGAACGGGTGTTTCGGACGGATGAACGAGAGATGGCGGTGCGGTCGATCCTGGCCGCCGCTGGGGCAATACGGAATTGTCATGTGAGTTCTGCGGCGCGACAGATTCTGGAACAAAGCACGATGGGTGTGGCTGTTGGTAAGAAGTCGCAACCGGGCTTTGTTGTGGCGGAGATTCGCGCGACAAGTTAAGGTTTGCCAAAGGCGGCATGCTAAGCTCCCTTGCAATCTGTCAGCATGCGTAAGACACATAAATGAAGCACCACATTCTTAAGACTCACTCTTCTAGGGCTCTGGCTTCCACCCGTCGCTGAGCCACCCATCCTTTAGCAACATCACGAAAGCCTTGGCCGACGATCTTGTTAAGGTCATTGTAAAACTTCCTGCCGACTTCGAGGTTGTTTACGATTTCTTTGTACTTGAAGTAGGCACTGTCAAGCTTTTGAAGAGCCAATTCGCGATCCTTGGAACCACGGTCACCGCATTTGCGTTTCTGCGATTCAAATGCTCGATTCGCTCGGTCAACTTCAGTCAGCAACCGATCCTGCTCAGCCGCATCGTTGCCAAGCATTTTCAATACTGGCTCGTAAAGTCTGTCCAGACGTTTCTCAAAGAAGACTTCAAAGTGAGCAGGAACTATTGCCGTGGAGGGGTACGTTCGCTCGAGTCTAGCCGCCTCTTTCAAGATATCTGATTTGATGTCATCTCGACGGGCGGTATCGCGTAAACTTTCAACCTTCTTTCTTCGTTTGCTCTCTAGTCTCAACACATCATTATAAACGCTTCGCACTTTGAGAACCGACTGCTTCAGTTCAGGATTTGTGTCTCTCTGTGACGTAGCGGGCACAAAGTCCATCAGTTGCTGATCTGACCCGCTTAGTATGAGAAGCAGTTCTTCGCATTCGACGAATTTTTCCCGCACAACAGCATCGCTGCTCGCACTGCTATTGAAGTATCCCTCAATCTCGGACGCGTGTTCCCAGAGCTTGGCACCTTGTGCGTCGCTCTGACTATCAAGCCGCGTCCACCGATCAGTTCCATATTTCGTCCTTAGCTTTTGGTCTTCTGCATCTTCGGCGACCAGCACTGATGTACCCTCTTCAAAAACCGCTATATCTGCGGATCGTAGTTTTTCGACGTCTGCGAAGCCTTTGTGAAGTCGTCCAATGGCATCTGCCTGCCTGAGCTCTTCAGCGTGTTGAACCAAGCTCGGGGGCAGGCCCAGAGGCTTCTCTAAAGCCTGCAGGGATCCGGGAAGACCAATGGAGCTGATAAAAGCATGCATGCTGTCGTTGAGAGTTTCCAATTCTTGGATAATGTTCTGATTCACCATCCGATCTCTTCGCTCCTCGTATATTGATATCGCAACTTGGACTGAAAAGGGCACGAGTTTGCTAAACAAAGCTGGTCCAAACTCTGCCTTATCTCCCAGGTAATCGAACGGCTTGGTAACTTGAGGGCGCACACGAGCAAGTGCCATATTCGCTCTCTCAAGAAGTCGGAGTTCTGATTTGAGAGGTACAGGATCTAGGCAAACGGGTAAGTTGGAGAAATAAAAAAGAGTATACAGCAAGGGAAACCTACTCAAGAAGATCATATCATTGTCCCTCTCTGCTCTTTTAAGATCATCTTCGACCTTGCGTTTCAGACCATTCAGATCGTCAACTACCAATTTACTGACATAGCCTCCCTTGGTCTCCTTCAGGCCCTCTATTACGCAAGTGACCGCATCGTTCAGTCTCGCAACCTCTTCGCCATATTTTTTCTTCTCCAAACAATCGCGCGCAGCCCGATATTGCGCCACGGCGGCAAAATGATGATGTTTTGCCGTCATGTGATGAATCCATGCGCTGCTTATAGCCTCACTTCTTATAGCCGCCTCTCCTGCCAGACTGTACAGGTCAGATACTCTGGCCGCCAGTTTTGCTATAGAAGCGTCTTTGTATCCATCAACGACGGCCTTCTGCCAGAAGCACTCTTGGCTTTGGGCCAAAAAGAGTTGTAACAGAGATTCTAGTGTATGTTCATCCATGTCCTCGGGCGGATCAGACATGCGCAATTCAGGAACAACTTCTTTCTTCATGTATGACAGTACACCGGCCGTGAGCGAGAAGTAGTTTGCCGCTAATTTAATGCCCTCGGAGGTAGATCGAGACGTGTTGACTGCAAGCTGAGAGTACAGAGCGGCAAGATTGTAGAGAATATTGATCAATTCGTACTTCATATTATTTCGTATCATCGGTCGTTCCGTGTTATATCCAAGAGCGGGATACCAAGTAAACTCTGCGCCAACCTTGATCAGCTTTGTTAGTCGTGGTCAACATGCGCCTGGAGTCACTTCTGAAGTCCTACATCAATGGGAAATTTGCCACTTATCCATGCCAATTGCGCCGCATATGCTTCCAGCTTCTCAACGCCGCTCAGATGGGGCTCCCGAACATTGATAGCATCCTGACGAAGAGCATCGATGGTATCGAGATCTTGATTGAACATATCCGGGTGCTGGTCATGTTTGCTGTTTATATACTGTCGGATCGTTGAAGCCAGTGAGAAATGGGAAGAGCGACGGAATGGCAATGAAAGTACGCTGCCGGTGCTGCGTCAAGTTTGTTAGCACGACGATGACGGAGGGTGGTGAAGCTCGAGAGGATGGTTACTGACGCCGCCATAGTGCATGCCGAACTGGACCAGGTGTTCTGATAGTGAGGAAGATTTGCGACTACCGACAGCGCACCGAATCGCCCAAAGATCTACTGATCGGGTGGCACATAGCTTTTCATGTTGTGAATCGGAAGATGTGACAAACGTATTTGCGAGCTCCCATTTGAATCGCACTTTTGGCGGAGGAGTTTCTAGCTGCGGAGAGATGGCAATGGCAAATGCAGCCACGGGTGGGCCAGCTGAGTCATTGCCAGAGGACTGCTTCAGTTCATTCTCAGCGTCGCCAGCATAGGTAGGTACATACATACAACCTAAACTTCCTTGCCAACAAGTCAGTAGGTCTTCGTCGATAAGGCCTACAGATTGAACTGAACTCTCAGCATCTCCCCCTGCCCTTTCTCTTTTCCTCTTCTTTCCCTCTTTCTCATTCCCTCTGCCATACCTCAGCGTCTTGGCTTCTTGGCTTGCTTCCGACTCGAACACAAAGATTGAGTCAAAATAATCTGTCAAGAATAGAGGCTGCACGGAGATGCACGAATTGAACATGGCAATGTAATCTTTATTCATGAGAGCCAATGTGCCCACCCTTACACAACCCAACCGATGGTGGTTCCTAGTCGATAAAAAAAATACAAGAAAAAATGGATTCGCCAACTTGATTAAAAATGGTTGCATCAATCAAAGGGCTCCAGACTACCCCGACCCGACTAGGTGCTCCAGACTAAGTACTGGACTCCCGTACCGAGGCAAGTTGTATGAAGCTGGGTATCGCTTAGGACCAGACTGTTTGTCATCACATCTTCCAAACGCCAATTAATTCCATGAAAGGTACGAGGAGCAAAGGTTGCCCTGCTTCCAAACTCCCCTTAGGTTCAAGGTGTCCCGTATATCTTTCATTGGGTTGCCCTTCACCAGGACCAGGTCTGCTCTGAGTCCTGTTTGGATTCGCCCTCTGTCCGTGAGCCCAAATCTTCTCGCCGGGATGGAAGTAGCTGATCGGAGCGCCTCGATCGGTCTAAAACCGCAGTGTTTCACAAACATGCCAATTTCGTGATGAGCAGTCACGCCGTAGGCCATTCCGCCGACCCGGCCAGTTGTATCGGTGCCCCTGCGAAAAGTTTAGTAAGTTGGATGGGCCAAGGCTCGAAACAAGGCAAATCATTCCAAGTGAAAGACGAGCATACTCACATAATCACATCAACACCAGCTTCCTTCATCATTTTGACGCTTTCATACGCATACTCTACTCGGCACTTTTCATTCGACAATGCAACGCATTTGCACATGAGTGCCTTAGCAGGACCAGGTAAGAACCGTTGGGCTCGTGGGTCATTCGCGTACGCCTCCTGATCTTTGAGACCTTCGTTGGTCATACTCGCGATGCAGACAAGAGTCGGGTTGCAGTGACTGGCGCCAAGTCAGTATGTCGATGCGACCTTCACTTCACTCGGAATCCGGATTAGAAAGCACTTACGCATTGTTCTTCTTGTACGCATCTATCAACTCCTGGGTCGGCGGAAAATCTACAATGGTATGAGCCGTGCCATCCGCGCCGGCATTCAATACTTCGATCGCTGATTGCAAGCCGAAAGCGTGAGCGAAACACGAAAGCCCGTTCTTGTGGGCCGTTTCGATGACCCTGCGCTGCAATTCCATAGACGGTTTGGGAAGGTTGAGCCCAAGGCACTTGCCATCCTCGTGGAATAGCTTGATGAAATCTGCGTCTGTTTTGCGTAACTCGACGAAAGCATCTACGTCGGATTGTGATTCCAACTTTGGCCAATTTTGTAGCGCTTTCTTGAACTGGAAGTTCTTGTCAGCCTCCTTCTCATTGCTCGTCGGTCAGGCTACCGACACATGCTTGGATGTTGCAAGGCGAATTACAGGGTGTGAATGCGGAGATGGCTGGATCATCATGATTATATTTACCTCTGGAGAAGGATCATGTGAGACAAGAAGTGCAGCTGGCCAGCCGCCCTCGATCGTGGCTCCGTGACATGCCGCTCTCAAATCTGCAGCATCGCTATCCTCCGCAGCAACCCTCCTCAATTTCGACATGAGAAGCGGCTCATTGTGCATGTCACAGACGGTCGTGACTCCGAAGTCCAGCGATTGCCTGAGAGCCGCCGCCTCATAAACATGTACATGGCCGTCGATGAACCCCGGCATCAACGTGTGGCCAGGCCCATTGATGACCATTGTGAAGGCGTCTGGAGGATATAGGGGCTGTGTCGACACGTGTGCTATGACGCCGTTTTGGACGAGAACGTAACCATTGGGGATCTCATCATGGCCATCAAATATGCGAACATTTTGGAACAGCAGCGACGACGGCGTCGATGGCATTCCAGCAATTGGAAGAGAACCCATGTCCACTAACAAACTCGAGGTTATCACAATTGGGTAGGATAAGACATGACAAGGAGAAGGCTTTTTGGTGGTTAATTCAGACAACCCATAGAACCCTTTTTACGGAACTTTCATCGTCAGAAGAAGAAGAAGATAGTCGATCATATATACCGGAAGCCCTTCGCGATGCCACCCAGAGTTAGACGGCTGGAGGCGCCGAAACGGAGGAAGTTTGGTTGGTCGGATAGGAAATGTGGATGCTGGAAAGTGCGGTGACATCTTGGCACACTAGTGACAAGAAGAAAAGAAGTTTGACCGATTAAAGGGTATTGTTATCAGGAAAGATGGGAATAGGGGACGACTGAGGTTCTGAGGGCTGTCAACGTGCGGAGAAGCGAGGATGGATCGAGACATTGAAGTGTTCGGCCCGCATGCCTGGCCTGGCTGCTTACTTCCTTGAACCTGAAGTTTCAACGTCATGGCCGATCTACGACCACGCACCTCAGAGGTCATTGCCTGGAGTACATTTTAGGCACACCAGATGTACCAGACAAAACAAGACAGATTCGTCAGACATGACGTTTACACGTTCCCCTTTCCAGGCATATCAGACATGTGTACGAGACATACGGTCACATACCAGACACAGGAAGGGATGCCAAAGTCGTGTTTGGGGGTTACGGCCGTCGGCAAGTCGGCAACTTCTTTATGCACGCACGCACCTTGCCCAAATCGCCCGAAATCGGTCCTGAACGGACTATTTTGCTGGGAACTAAAGCATATCATAGATGCATGCGACTTTGTCATGTATGTATACCTAGATTTGAGCTTCAAAAAGCTTCGCGGTGGGGTGACGCCTCGTGCAATGAAACGTTCCGTGTACGTATGTACTGCGCCACCCATGCACGTACGTGGTAGCCGCGGGGATCATAAGCGAGTTGACCACGGTGGTAGAAAACGTCACTTGACGGTTGAAAGAGGTACGGTAGAAGATCAGCTTGCGTTTCGTGGCTCACTCGGAGTTGTAAGGCCACCCAACCCACCGGTATCGACGGAACCTTAACGCGCGGAGTCTGGTTCGGTAGATGGAAGTCAGGTCAGATGACTAGCCAGAGTTCTCGTCTGAGCTGCTGTAGTGTACCTGTCGTGATGTGTTCCCAAGTCCCGACCCTTATCTGGTCGGGCTGCGATGCTAGCTACTGGATGCAGCATGCAGAACGCGGACCGCGGTAGGCCTGAGCGCGATGTTATGCACAATGCGACAACAGTGTGATGTGATTTTATCTTAGAGTAATCTAGTACATATCGACGCACCAGCAGATGCAGTCAGTGTCAAAAAAGGAAGGACAAGGAGACAGCAGCTAAGAAAAAGGAAGATATGTACATAATGACAAGTTCACGAGTGTAAAATCTCCAAGCAGATAACTCCGTATGTAATAGTACGTAATGTACCTGCAAGGGAGGACGGAGTCAAAGACCCCGTACCTTGCCAAATCTCCACCCCCGCTCTTCGATCTTCCCGTGATCACTGATCGGCTCAACAACTCAAGCGCGCCAAGTGCCCGTTCCCCCCACCTTTCCTCTTTCTTCTTTCTTCTTTCTTCTTTCTTCCCTCTTCCCTCAGGGTCAATTCGACCAGACTGACTCCGTAAAGACTCCGAGAAATCGGATATCATCACCGACTTTGGCTTGAACTTGTGTTATGAACATGTCCATCGACCTAGAAAGGGAAGGTGAATTCTGCAGGCAATGACAATCACGGACAGGAGTCACAAGACTACACGTGTGTGCCGCTTCCATCCTATAATGCACCACTTCCTCAACCTCCCACTGATGGTTGAGCAGCTCACCGTGTTCCGTCTGAGATCCAATGAAATTCCCATTTACTGATACTCTGTAAAACAGAGCGGTGTCAGGTCATTCGCCAACCTTTTCCAATCCACGTGTATCAACGATTCAACATACTCGGGCATTAACTGACCCACTGTTGCATATGCATCGCCAACGCATCTTTCATGACCACTGTAATTCTGTCCTGCTGCATGATATCACCTACATACCTCTAGTATCCCGTCCTAGCACTGCAGACTCGTCGACCTTCGGAGATATGTATGTATGTACCTAACATGAGCTTCGCCACTCCGATAGGCATTGACGCACTTGACACAAAGCGCGGCGAGAGTCTCGCCCTAAACTTATACGTTAGCACCGTCTCAATCTTGTCTTATCATCGCAATGCTGCTAGACGCTTAAATTGCCAATATCCCTGGCCATGCGTCCTCGAAATCCCCCGACGTCGGACGGCCGTCTAGACAGCCGTGTAGGTTGCAACTTGTGGAAACTCCGCGCTATCATCTATGGGAAGTTGGGGACCATGTTGATGATGCTGTCAGATCCTTGTCTCATCATAGTATGCACCCCATACGCGTCAGGAACTGATGACGTAAAACACATCGACGTGTAACAAACTGCGGCTGCGAGGTCGTCCATACTGAGCCAGTATTGTCGATCACAAGTTGACTCGGCCGAATCGCGACTGCGAGAGCATTTTTGCAGCGCCGTCCTCGAGCTGGTCCTGTAACTGATGTCGTCGCAGTGCATGCATGGCGGTAGGGCAAGGTATCAGTCAATCCGACTCAAGCTTGAAGCAGCAAGCTCTTCTGGCTGCAGGGTGCGCGGGTAGTTTTGCTAGCGATGGCCAGGGTGACCCCATCTAACAATACCCCGCCCGTAACCAGCACGACCTTTTTCGCGGGGACTGGGGTAGGTAGATCGTTAAATGGGCCATGACGTAGAGATGTTCATGCAATGATGTATGTATGTATCTCGATTTTGTTGAGCTTCAGAACCGAACAGTTGTCTGCTGCCAATTTTGAGGTACAACCGACAACTACTCCGTAGGGAAGCGCGGGAAAAAAGAAGAATGGAAAGGAAGAAGAAGAGGAAAAGAAAAAGGGAGAAGAAGAAAGAACGCGGCTCAGTCACAAGGCAACGTGAGCTTTGGCTTTTTTTCTTTTTTTTCTTCATCGATCACGAGCGCCCCTTACTCTTTCGTTCTGTTTCTCTCGAAAAACAGCTCCAGAGAATACAGGTAGTTGTTACGATGCAACATCGTATGCATATACACCTATATACGACAATAAGTTGGTAGGTACAGCGGGCCGCGCAATCCCCTAAAGCCACCGACATACATACAGTATGTATGTAACCTTTAGGTACATAGGTAGGTCACCGTAGGTGGCTTGGCCCTTAGGTACTGTAGTCTGTAGGTACTTGCACCGAGTGCCTTCGGGTCCCGCGCACGTGAGGCTTAGACTTGTCTTGTCTACCTTTTGTCAATGCGGATTGTCTACACAACCTGCGACATTGCACAAGAAACCGCACTTCGAGATTTTGGCTTAAGCGCCGCGGAGTCTGAGGTTCCTATCCTACACTCAGAAGACATTCAGAAGACATGGAGACAAGGGCCATCAATATACTGTACGTATTGCCCACTCGTGACTCTATGATGAGGCAAATTAATGAGAACCAGTCAGGTGAATCTCGGTTCGTTCCTCGTAACCTTTTTCAAGCATACTCTATCTCGTTTACAGAAGCATGACTTGTGCCATCCGATCACTACAGGAAGCTTTACTGCCGGGGAGATATCAGATGTGCTACCTACGAGAATTGATGTGAGACCCGATATCATCGAGCTGCGGACCTATGATTGTTTGATCATGTCGTGTTCTAGAGCTTTGCCATCGAACTCACACGACTTCCACTGGAAACGCTTGATGCGACGATGACGACTCAGTTGACGAGTTCTAACTTCTGAGAGGCCAGCATATGTTCCTTTTGAAGTAGAACTAGTTAGTTTCAAGCTACGAGTAACGGCTGTCAATGCCGAGGCCGACCTCTTGACAGCACCAGTCATAGCACCTTTCGAATTCGACGATTCCATTAGTCCGCGCGTACCTATCGGCCACATTTTTCATGGGCTCATGCGGAGGCACCTGGCCCGGTATGATTGTTGCACACTGGAACTCTGGAGAACGTCCAATTCGCGTCTTATGTTGTGCCACGACAGTACTATCCACCTGAATGGCGGCACAGGAGCTTCTCGACTTAGCATCGTGAAACACAGGCTTCACGCCAGATGTTCAGTGTCTCCGCCTGCAGGCCTCTCGCTAGGCACAGTAAGAAGCCTCTTAAAGATGCGGCGTCCTGTGCTGTCAGTGGATACCATTTGAACTCCCCGCAACAGCCAAGCCGCTACCCAAGCAAGCTACTTATCTTTTTTGCAAAAGCAGAAAGAGCCTCTTGAAGACTGATCAAAAAGAAGGCGTGATTACGGAGCCGACCGTACTGAGGAACCAGAGAAAGATCCCAGTAGTCGTCGGTTGAATGTGCGCCGTGCGGTACGGTCCACGGATATGAATCCAGTTGCTAAGCCCCAGCTCGAGGGGCAGTGAGAATGGCAGCGCCAACAGCAGTGGAAATTGATAACGATGACATTCTTGGCCTTTGTGTTGGTGGGGACAGTCAGGCCACTGGACACATCATCAATTGCTTTGTCTGGACTCTGAGGATCGAGGTTCGAGCAGAGGTTTGGGAGTTGGCCGGAGCGAGAGTCGGCATAAACACCTTTGACTAAGAAGCGTTAGCACGTCCGATTTTCCCTCGCATTGCTGATCAATCAAGATTCAAAGGCAATGCACTTATTACTGCATAGCAGTACAAACCGCGCTCCGAGGACCAAAGCCGCGGCCTGACAGCGGCGCGCTCAACCTACATACTCTGAAACGGCCACTCAAACTGAGCTTTTTTTGCGCTCGTGCTTGGCGTCAGCGTTATTGCATTTGTTCTACCTAGCCCAAGTGGCGGGTGCGGGCGAGGTAGCAATCGCAGGATTGTATGATGAGATGGGATATATCAAATGCCGTTTGCTGGCCCGAACTTTGGAAGGCATGCTGATTGGTTTTCGTCGGGCTGGTCGTGGTGGGTAGGTTAGGTTAGGTACAGTACCTTCAGTTGCTTTGTCGACCTAGGTAATTGACCCTTCGGAGCCTTCGGAGAACGCGTGAGGGTTTATTGACCGTTGAAGAAGGCCGTGGCTGCTTGGTCATGAAATGCATATGTAGGTACCTAAATCAGCACGCCGTTAGAATGCATTGCGCACAGCCGCCTCCGTTCACAAGTTGTTTTTCTTTGGCTTGTGGGAAGCTGTACATATCGTTGACACTGCCGCGACGAGTCTAGAGTCTAGACTCTAGGCACTCCGGAGTCCGTACTGGTGGGGGATTCAATTTCATCCAGGTAAGGTAGGGGGGATGACATTGAATCCCCCACCAGTAGTTGCTGCAGTGATTTTTTTCCGCAACAGCGGGCCGCTTTAAGTTTAGTCAATTCCTCCTCTGGCCAAGTCTGTCCATACTCCATAGGTATCTTACCATCGCAATTCTTGCATGATGTACATGTACTACTCCGTACCTATGTATCAACATCAAAGATGGAGCATCGTTACAACAAGTGACCTGTGACTTTACGGCTCCCGAATTGATTGGGCTCTGATGAAGTATACATCTACACACAAAAGACACCAACGCAACATCACGAAGAAACATCATCACACACACAGCGCAGACACAATCATCCAGAACTCGTCTTTCTGTCTCTACATGTATTATGAGCTCATCGGAATCTTCCGGCCTCGTTTCTCCGCCCTCAACTAGCGAGCGGAGCGGCATATGCTTCCGCTGCCGCCCAGCTAGCATTGATGCCGGGACTGGGTGCCATCAACAGTTCTTAACTTCTTTCACGCCAGCTTTATTACAGCGAACTGGGCGATATGAAATATGAGTACATATGTCGAGAGTCGAATGACTAGTCGAGGTAGCCATTTTTTAGGGTGGCGCAAACAACAACACTCCTTAGGACACGCTGGGAAACAACGATCAACATTCAGTTGCGGAAGTGCAATTACATCAAGGATAACTACAGTAGCTCTCTCAGGATTTCGGAGGCACAAAGTATGGGCTTTTTGAATGCGCTACGTCACTGGCGTCGAATCGGCCAGAGCCTTGCCGGTCTCAAGTTGGACCCGCGTCTTGTGTGATGTCAAAGAGGCGTAAAAAGCCGGTTCAAATCTCTCTGACTTGGTGCAACTTCCCCCTCAATTCAACGTCCGACGCTTGAAGTAAGGCTCGATGTCAAGATGTTTCGACCAATTTTTCCACATGTCGCCTTTTTCGGCATTCTGCACATCCTTCTACTTGTGCATGCTTCAGATTTAATCGACTTGACGGAGCAGACATGGACGCTACAAAATCTTCTCATGAATATCTCCGTTCCCGGCCGGGTCCCCTCGCAAGTCCATTTGGACCTATTTGAAGCCAAGGTCATCGGTGATCCGTACGTTTTCGTAACATTTTGACTGCTGTGACCCAATCACAAGGCTAACCAAGAACTTGTTTAGGTATTACGGGCTGAACGACTTCAATCTCAGGTGGATCGCACAGTCCGATTGGTCTTATGTGTCCAATATTGCGCATATGTGCGACTCTCTCAAGTGTGTGATTATTGGCGTCACTGATTGTCATTCCCAGGCATCATTCAACTGAGAACGATAACGTTCAGACGTATCTACTATTCGATGGACTCGACACTTTTGCGAACATCAGCTTTTGTGGCAAGCAAGTGGCATCAACTGACAATCAGTTCCGACAATGGCGCTTCGACGTCACGGATATATGGTCTGACTGCGCTCAACCCTTACCATTACTAGAGGTGCATTTCAAAAGTGCGACAGAGATGGCTAGGAAGTTGGCAAGTGAACCTGATGCCGAGACGTGGCCCTTTGGAGTTGAGGGTTGGTTTGAGTACCCGAACCGCGCCTTCATTCGCAAAGAACAGTCTGATTTCGGCTGGGACTGGGGTCCAGCTTTTGCTCCATCAGGCATATGGAAAAAGGCATGGGTCGCACAGGTTTCCAATAATAACCTCGTCATTCCGAACTCCGCCATCGACATATATCGTATCGGACAGTTAAACAATCTTCCCCCGGATCAAAATGCAGACTGGATTTTGAATGCCAGCATTGATTCACTAACGCCAATCCCGAGCGGGTCGCGGATGGAGTTTAGAGTTGCAGATCAACATGGCAAGCTGTATGACCAAGGCTTTCTGTCGAATGTCAGCAATGGGGGAGATGTCATCACGGGATGTACGCAGTTAGACCACACCAAATACCAGCTATGGTGGCCTTCTGCAATGGGCAACCAGACATTGTATAATATCACGGTGGATATCATTTACAACGACTCGAGCCTTGCAAGAGTGCAGAAAAGGACGGGTTTCAGGACAATTGTGCTCAATATGGGCCCGATCACCGATGATCAGAAAGAAAGAGGCATCGCGCCGGGCAATAATTGTACGACATCGATATCTCAACGAAGACGCGAAGCTAACATGGCTTCTTCAGGGCACTTCGAAATAAATGGCAATGAGTTCTACGCCAAGGGTAGCAACTTTATCCCTCCAGATGCCTTTTGGCCACGCGTTACGAAAGACCGAATTCAATCGCTTTTCAAGGCTGTTGTAGCCAGCAACCAGAATATGCTCAGAGTCTGGGCTAGCGGCGCATATTCCCCCGACTTTATGTACGATTTAGCTGACGAAATGGGCATATTGCTTTGGAGTGAGTTCGAATTTGGGGATGCCTTGTATCCAGTAACTCCAGATTTCCTCGAAAATTGTCGACAGGAAGCTGTGTATCAAGTCCGTCGAGTAAATCATCATCCTTCGCTGGCTCTTTGGGCAGGAGGGAACGAGCTCGAGAATTTGGAGCTCAAGATGGCGAAGGCTCTCGCACCAGAGGCATTCCCGAGGTACCTCGACGAGTACGAGACTCTTTTCATTCGCGTTCTTTTGCCTGCCGTCTACGGAAACAGTCGCAGTATAACATATATACCTAGCAGCACGACCAACGGATACCAGTCGCTCAATTACTCCAACGCGATTCCGATCGTGCAGCGATACGACAATAATCTCACAGATGGGTCTCTTTACGGAGATACAGACCACTATGATTACAATTCGCTGGAAGCCTTTGACCTGAACACGTATCCAGTGGGTCGTTTTGCCAACGAGTTCGGTTATCACTCCATGCCAAGCTTGCCGACATGGAGAGAAGCCGTTCCAGAACAAGAACTTTATTTCAATAGCTCAACAATCATGTTGAGGAACCACCACTACCCCGCTGGGGGCTTAAATATCTCCAACTATTATAACTCCAGCAAGGGAATGGGTGAGATGACTATGGCAGTGCAGCGTTACTACCCAACGCCCAATAAGACGGACCGTATCGCCAACTTCTCGGCCTGGTGCCATGCAACGCAAATATTCCAGGCAGACTACTACAGGTCACAGATACAATTCTATCGTGTTGGATCAGGTCGCCCTGAACGGCAACTCGGATCTCTTTATTGGCAATTGGAGGACATCTGGCAAGCTCCCACATGGGCCGGCATCGAGTATTCTGGCCGCTGGAAAGTTCTCCACCATGTTGCTCAGGACATATACCAACATGTCATTGTAGCATTGTTGTACAATAAAACATCTGGCATGCTGGACATATACGCAGTCAGTGATCTATGGGAGAGCACCAGGGGCAACCTATCGCTAAGCTGGATGAATTGGGCTAGCGAGCCTCTCAATTATGCACTGCCAGGCGAACAGGTGTCAACGTCGGCGTATGGTGCATCAACTCTGAAGTTTGAGATTGGTCCCTTGAACAGTACACTCGTCGCCTCATTGAACCTCACGGGCTATTCTCTGAACAAGCATTTCAACGCAGAAAACAGCATCCTGATTGCGAATCTGACCGCAGCCGGTACACGCATCAACTCTAACACGATTCAAATATTTACTCACACTAATGTATACACTCCCACACCACTTGCTTCAGCGTCCCTAGTCGATCCGTATCTGAGCATCCGATACGACGAGTGTCGTGATGAGTTCCTGGTCATGGCGGAGCACGGTGTCAGCCATTGGACTTGGCTCAGCGTTGCCGACTTCGACTCGGACATCATTGTCGCGTTTGAGCACAATGCTTTCACGCTTTGCAGGGGCGAGATACGACATGTTGGGTATAGTATTGTTAGTGGAGGCAGCCCAGGTTGGCAGAATCGCGTTACCGTTGAAAGTATATATAACCAAACGCTGGCTATTTGAAAGGTGCATGCCGAACCCAGACACTGCGATGGCGGCTTCTGATGCACACTTGTTCTTCAAATTGAGCTGGTGTTGCGACTTGCGCAAGCAGGCGTATAGCGAATTATGGGTCATTGTGCCATCCTTTCCCGACGCTCCCACACAAGTCAAACCACGCTCCTGGAAAGGTAGGCAAAGACTGAGGTACGGTATAATATAATCTCAAAGCCGAGACCGGTGCATGATCAACGAGACAAATTGAGTGCGTTAACTGCGTCACCATGTTCATGACTCTAGATTGGCCCTCAGCGTTGTGCTTGACCTCGTACCAAACAAAGATCAATCCATATATTGGTTCAAGAGGGTGTACTCCGTAGCTCTTCAAGTCCCATCGCACGGTTATACGAAGAGGTCGAAACATGGTACGTCTTGACTCTTAGGGGTTGACGGTACGAAACTCAACCACTTCGGCCTGATGGCATGGACGACCCCTGGAGGCTGGGATGCCGATCATGAGCATGGCTTTGTATGCAAGCTCTCAGCTTGGCACTTTCACAAGACGGGCGTTCAATTTAATACATACATAAACATACGGAGTCCATACATACATATATGCTCCGGAACTTATAGGTATGTACTCGTGTTGCCCAGGCTTAAGATTACCACCTGCCCTGTCAAGGACTTCAGGACTCAGGTGGACTTTTAAGGATGCAGGGATCAATCACGCTGCATGCTGCACGCATCGCTCTGCCGTCTCCGCGGCTGCCGTGATCCGGTTAATAACGGCAGAGCCGCGGAACAGAAGTTAAATGCGCAAGACAAGACACCTAAGGTATATACAAGACAGAACAGGACACACCACACACATCATCGGTGGCTCGTCCGTACATACTGCCTAGTGACGTTCTCTAGGATTAGCATACCCCAAGGTGCTGTCCCTTCTTTTTTTTTCGCACGATGCATTCACTCGCTCTGAGCCTTGCGCTCTTCACGACGGCATCGGCAGCACTCAAAGGTGCGGCGCCAGAGCTTGTTGGCGCCCACAAAAACGTCCCCAAATCATTCATTTACGAGTTCGCAGATGAGGCAGTAAGCGGCGATATCATGCGTATTCACCAAATCGTTAACTAACTCAGGATTAGGAGTCGACATCTTTCTATGCTACCTTGGGCGACAATGCAAAGATTCACACCAAATTCGATTCGGATCTGTTCAGGGGTGTCTCAGTCCAGTATCCAAGCCATGAAGAAGCACACACGGCGGCCGCTCGAATGGCTCAGCAGCCAACGGTGAAGGCAGTCTGGCCTGTTCTTCATTACCCGCGGCCAAAATTGGACGTCATTCCTTTGGGAAACCTTCTCCCAGAAGCACAGGCTCAAAGCCGCGCGTTTTCCAATGATACCTTCGGTCCCCATGTAATGATGCAAGTGGATAAACTGCGCGCTCGCGGCGTAACAGGAAAAGGCATTAAGGTGGCTTGCATAGATGACGGAGTAGGTCTCATGTCTTTTGTTGCATCAATCATGCTAAAAGTTTCTTTGTTTGCTGACTTTGAGTCTGCAGATTGATTATCGTCACCCGGCACTGGGAGGATGCTTCGGCAAAGGATGTCTCGTTTCATCCGGTTATGACCTTGTGGGCGACGCGTTCAACGGAACTAACGCGGCTGTGCCTGACCCAGATCCTATGGGCTGCGGCTCCCACGGTACTCATGTTAGCGGAATCATTGCAGCCCAGCCCAATGAGTTTGGCTTTACTGGCGTTGCCCCTGGAGTCACTCTCGGCATGTACAAGGTTTTTGGTTGCACGGGCTCTACCAGGACAGATGTCTTGATCTCCGCCATCATGAAAGCTGTAGAAGACGGGGCACAAATCATCACGGTTTCGGTTGGAGCAGCTGGTGCCTTCAGCGAAGATCTCTGGAGCAATCTTTTAAGTAAGATTGCTCGCGAAAAGGGGATTCCCTGCACTGTTGCTGCCGGAAACGATGGATCCCTAGGCGCCTTCTATCCATCCGGCATGGCCAATGCCCCCGATGTGATGAGCATCGCCTCATTCGACAACATGGCCACGACCACGGTGCTGACCATTGCTAACTTCTCCATCGCGAGAGGACTCTCTCAGCCCTTTGGATACGTCTCCGGGAAACCGAACAAATGGGCTAATGTCACGCTCCCTTTATGGGCGTTGAACCTGAACTCAACAGTCTTGGACGACGGCTGCTCTCCGTTTCCCGCCAATACGCCCGATCTATCCAAATTTATCGTCCTCGTCCGCCGCGGCACCTGTACCTTCGTGCAGAAGGCACAAAACGCAGCAGCCAAAGGGGCCAGATATATCATGATATATAACAATGTCCCGGGAACGTTGAGCATCGATGTGACTGATGCGAAGCAAATCCTTGCGTCAGGCATGGTGTCCGCCCAGACTGGCGAGTCGTGGCTCAAAAGCCTTTCCGCCGGTCGTACTGTCACCCTGCAAATGGCCGATCCTTCCAAAGCCAAACTGATTCTTGACGTGGTTGAGAACAACACGACAGGTGGTGCAGTGAGCGATTTCAGTTCCTGGGGCCCAACCATGGAAATGAACTTCAAGCCGCAATTCGGCGCGCCAGGCGGGAGTATCCTGTCGACCCTCCCTCTCAGGTTGGGCGGCTACGGCGTTGCATCCGGGACATCTATGTCGACGCCCATGACCGCTGGCGTGATTGCGCTGCTGGGCGAGTATCGTCGAAGCTTGAACATCACCTTGATTCGCAACCTTCTTTCGGCCAATGCGAAACCAGTGCTTTACAACCAGGAAGGCAAATTCTTCAACTTCCTGGCCCCTGCCGCCCAGCAGGGCGCAGGAATAATAAACGCCTTTGATGCGGCCATGGCGACAACGGTTCTGGAGCCGTCTAGCCTCGCGTTCAACGACACGGAACACTTGAACAAAAATCTCAACTTCACCATCACGAACGGTGGCAAGCATACCGTGACTTACCAAATCACGTATAGGCCTGCAGGTTCCATCTATGTTCTTGCCGAGAATAGCATTCATCCGTCCCCGAGTCCCAATGAAATTTTGGCGGCCTCTGCATCGTTGGATTTGAGCGCCCAGCAGGCAGTCATCAAGCCCGGGGCATCACAGCTCATCCAGGTAAATGCCATCCCACCCACTGGTGTTGACGAGCGCAGACTACTACTCTGGTCAGGCTATATTGCAGTCAACGGATCCGACGGATCGTCCATGTCTCTACCCTACGAAGGCCTGGCCGGCTCACTGCGCAAGGCCACGACCCTGGCAGCCGACGGATCGTGGATTGCCAACGCGACCGACCCGAATCTCGCCCCTATCCCTGGAAACTTTACCACATTTGTTCTGCCCCCTCCCGGGCAAGCAGGCGCATACGATGGCATCCCCGTCGCCGTTGCAAACCTTACCCTTGGGTCCCCCACCGTGGTCATGTCGCTCGCGTACAGCCACTCGCCGCCATCGGAGGCTTTGAGTCTATGGGAGATTGAGGGTTCCCCATTGGCATGGTCCACTCGCGGCCAGGTGGGCTCGGGCTTTGACGGCCAGCTTCGGAACGGCTCGTATGTGAATGCTGGGCGGTACAAGATTGTGTTCAAAGCGCTGAGAATCGCGGGCGATGCACTGAATTCGGGAGACTGGGACACTAGCGAGACGCCTCCGTTTACTATCATGTATAGAAAGTAGGCCCAGGCTTGCGTAGGTGGTGGGTGTGCTTGAGTCTAGTCTAGTCAAGTCAAGTCAAGTCTGGCTGTGTACATATTTACTTCTTGGTGGCTCGTATTTTTTGACAATAAAGGAAGATCCAAGGCACGCGTGATGCGCTGAGCCGTACCTACTCTGTACTCCGTATTTCAGAATAAGATTCTAGATACAGTTTCTATTGTACGCGATGACATGATGTACCGTGAAGGATTTGATCCCGGCCGGTTAGGGGGGGCTTGGCCGGTTGGTAGGGGCATCCGCGGCATACTCCGTATGTACAGAGTATAATATAGGTATGTATTACTTTCCCGTCCGGAGTCGTGCTAAAATAAGTTTCCGTACAAGATTCTGTTTCGCTCTTGTTGTTCTTTTGATATCCTTTAGGCATCCTCATATACATGTCGCGATCCATGCTCGCGTGGACAAAAGCATCCGTTACGTCGAACTGCTTCAGTAGGTGTCTTGGATGCCCAGTGGCGTCGCTGATGGCATTGCAGCGAAATACAATTTGGAACTGAAGCAGTTCGACTGATCAGTGATCAGCCTAGTAGGGTCGCACCTAAGACAGGCCCTCCGACATCCGCGGACCGCAATTCCGCCATTTCGTGGTCCATTTTCTTTTCAACCACGTTTCTTCTCAGTGCTCAACTGTCAACACCTGCTCAAGTGGTCTGAAACTAGGTCCTAGCCGTCTTATAGAAGGTGACTACATCCATAACGAGGAGAAATGGGTCGGCATCTGCTCGAACTTGGAAGTGCTTGTCGAATTAGTCGTACAGGAGCTCCTCGTTGTTGTGGGCCGTTTTGTTGTACCGGACCTCAAACCCCTTCGAGTACAAGTGCTGTTCCCTCTTCGTAATCTGAGCATTGTCCCCATCACATCCATGGGAAATGATGGTTTGCTTAATGCGGTGAATTCGAAAGAATCAACGTGGCCTGGCGTTTAGACCAGTCAGAATAATCTGGCTTGCCGGCAACAGTGTGTCCTGTCGTATGTCAATTCATCCAGATATTCAAACGGAATCGGAGTTTCGTCGAAGTTGATACCTAATAAATTCGAGCGGAAAAAGCGTCAACAGACCATGCATGCACTGGGGGCTGGGAAACACGGCGCATGAATGGCAAGAACCTGCTAGCGATTTCTGCGTACACAGCCGGAAGCTTTGACGCCTGGTTCGTGATTCGACGAGGCACGATACCCATTCCACCGAGATGAATCGACAGTCTCAGTAAGACGTGATCACGTATGGTCCTGTTTTAGTTCTGCAGCCTACAGGTACATACAGAAACAACTCGAAAGTCGAAAAATGATTTTTTTTTTGGTCAACTTTAACTGCAATGCCCACAGGGGCTTCATTGAATTCCCATTGATATGTACATACTGTTCACACGAGGACCCAATCCAGAGGCGTTTGTACGGAGTATTCTCCATATACAGCCCCACCAAGAAAATAACGCCCAACGCCAAATTGGACACATTTTGGATCACCACACCCATTTATTTCATCTTTTCGCAATCTGGCCATTTAAAATGTCAGAAATGT